>JAOTNS010000799.1:0-96257 GCA_028476615.1 Culter alburnus
CATGTAATCACTCGCGCTTACCGCTTCATTCGCGTCCGTGTGAACGCACCATTATAGGCTATAAACAGTTTTTGTTATCGAGGTTCGTGTCTTATTCCGCATCAAAAGTGTAGTTAGGTTTTGGATAGTGCTATGTAAGGCCAAGGTTATGTACATTCAGCAGGGTTTTATTTTTTCTTCATGAAGTTATTTATTTTTTGATGTATATACTGCAATCTTTTACTTTTATGGACGACTTAGACAACATATTTAGGTACAGTTACAGTACAGTACATAGCCTAGGTTCTTCCACATTAATCTTTCTTACCTGCATTTTTTTAAAAACACTTTTTGTTTCCCCAGACTGCAGAGTGATAAGAGATGAATGAAAGTAGAGCTAGTACTGTTAGAAATAAAAAGTTTAGCAGCCAGTAGATATTTAAATCCGGTATTTCAAAGAACCAATTATCTTGATTTAAAAGGAATGGGCAATAGGATATTGTCAAGATTATATGCAATCAAATGTATGTATTTGTATGTCACAGGTTACCGGGTCTTGCTTCACTGCACAGCCACAGACAAAACTAACACGCAATGTCAGCTGTGTGATTATGGCACCTATATGGACCACCCGAACAGTGATCTCTCCTGCCGGCGTTGTAAAGTCTGCAATCCTAACGGTAGGTCTTAACATCTTAGCCTTGTTAGTTTAAAGCAACAAAATGTATGATTTTTCTTTTTATTAAAATATCTAAAAAACATTTGAACAATCATTTCAATATTTTACAATACATTATACAATATTTTGTTAACCTTTGAACTTGCATTATCCCAAATGTTGTGTAAGTCTCATGTATAAGTCCAGAGCAATCAGCTATTTTAACCAGTGTAACGTCCCATGTTATTGCATCGCCATTGCTGTCGCAACTGTTTAGATACCTTTATCAACATAAAACTAATCATTGTTATAAATTTCAACACGGTTAGTGTTATTGTTTGAGTCTCTTCTTGAATTTCTTGATTTGCCGCAAGTAACATGATTGTACCCAAAAAGTAAATCAAACAACACTATTTTGTCAAGTGGCTAACAGTTTAATCAGAAAGAGCTTTATTTGTAGTATCAGTAAAAAAGCATTTTCTCCACCATACAGTGTTTTAAAATTAATCGCATGCCATTTAGCAGTCATCCAGCTTTTATTCTAATATCAAGCTAGCTTACTCCAATGTGCACAAGTGTCTCATACCACTGAGCGAATGCACAGAGTAACATTAACATAACCTTCAAACACTCTAATGTATTTTTAGTATGATTTTTTTTTGACAAAGTAAACAGCTCTGCGTTACCCCTCCAGTTTTAATTCGTCAAATAAAGTGACTGTTTGAGTAGAAATTCAGCACTTGGGGCTGTTTTATTAGAATGAAATACAATTATGTGATTTTAAGTGATCAAATGTAACTGTAACAAAGTTCAAGTTCAGGCAAGGAGGAGGTGGATGTTAAATATAACATTAATCATAAAATATGCATAAACAACAAAATGATAGGAGTGTCACTGTGGCATATAAGCATAATAAAACCAGCAACGTAAAATGTCCCGGGCTCTTGGTCCTGCCCTGCTTCATACAACAGTAGCATTAATAAAACGTTAATACATTATTAGCTCATCCAGAACATCAAGCTATGCCCTTGTTATTGTTTTGAGTAAGCGACCTCTAGTGGCTAAATTTTAATACTGTGCCTTTAATTGTTATTTTCTGCAAATGTTTTTGATTGCTTATTTGATGATTCATTGAGAAAAAGCCAATTCAGAGTGGCCATTTTTCTATTATGCTATGCAATAACCATTGAATTTAACAAATGGGCAGTAGCCAGTCAGCCACTACTAAAATATTAGTCAAAATCTCTAATGCCAGAGGTGGAACTGTTTTCAGTGGGTAGCATGGTGCTTCTTAAGGCTTGAATGGAAGGACAGACAAAAAGTCTAATTTGTGCTGTGTTTCCCTGTAATAGCAAACATGAAGGTGAAGGTGAGATGTTCTGAATACTCCAACACTGTCTGCGGGTGCCTGGAGGACCATTACTGTGACAAGGGTGACCACTGCAAATTCTGTAAGGCTTGTGGCAAGTATGTAGTCAGCCAAATAACTTTTTTTTTCTCTGGACAGAATGACAGGTGTGTGTGCGTGTGTGTGTGTGTGTGTGTGTGTGTGTGTGCACATTTTTGTGACATATCAGGACACAAATGTGTATAATGACATGGGTATGACATTGGTATTACAAAAAGAGGTGACTTATGAGGACATTACCCCATGTCCCCACTTTTCAAAAGGCTTATAGATCATACAGAATGAGTTTTTGTGAGAAAGTAAAAATGTGCACAGTTTCCTGTGATGGGTAGGGGTAGTGTAGGGGATAGAAAATACAGTTTGTACAGTATAAAAACCATTACGCCTATGGAATGTCCCCATAATTCAAAAACAAACCTGTGTGTGTGTGTGTGTGTGTGAAGAAAGTTATAATGTAAAGCTATAATGGAGACCAGTGTTCCCTCTTAAAAGAGGTGTGTAAACGCACACTTCTTATGTTGCTCCTGTGCAAATCATAAAAAATCCATGCAGAAGCCAGACTCCAAAATGTGTGAGAAAGCTGTGAGAATTAGCCGTGCTAATTCCTTAGATAGTGACCCCATCCATCCAGATTTCAGTGACTGTTAAAAAAAAAAAAGCTGTCTTATTTATTTATTCATGTATTTATAGAGATCATAACTTCTTTTTCCTGTCCTGTCAAAATTGTCCCAAATATTTGAATATTAAATAATGTTATTTGTTTATTTGTTCATGTGTAAAATGAAACCTGCTTAAAGAGGGAGTCTGCGAGAGCTTCACATTTCTGATACGCAGGGCACCCGAAGGATATGCCCAATATAGATTTATTTCATAAATGGTTATTTAATTTTAATTTTGCTAAGGGAGAGCAAAGTTAGAGGGAACATGAGGACCCAGTTCTTCCATATCTGTATTTTTCTTTAGCGTTCTGCATTTAATAAACTTTATATTTTAAACCTTTGCTCTCAGCTGTATTCAGTCTTCTCTCTGTTGTCTTCGTGTTTATCCAAAAGGTGTGAAAATGAAGTGAAAATAAAATGCACAGAAACCAACAACACAGTGTGCGAAGATGCCACTCCAAAATCAAGCGGTATGTATATCCACAAGCTACAAGCATCCACACATATCCTAGGGATAATTTGTTAAAATGCCCCTGTTCTAAGTACCCTTCTGTATACACACACAGTATAAGCAGTGATTGAATATGTAATGTAAAGCTTATGCAGTATAAACAAAGTACAGTACAGAGGGTGGTAATAGACAATTATCTATGGTTGCTTCTGTGTTTCAGAGCCCACAGCTATTGTGGTGCCGATTGTGGTAGTCATCATCATTGTGGCTGGTGTGGTTTCTCTTTATCATCTATAAACGGAGACAAGAAATGGACAAACCAATGCCAAAGGAAGAGGTAATTTCTCTTTTTTCTAAAGTCGCACCTCAGTTGAGGTTCCAAGCGTGCCGTACCGATACTAAAATGTGATGTCAGAGATTAGAGCCACTATCAGCGTCATTGGATTTGTGGCAGGAGACACCAAACCCGCAAGAAAATAGTCAGCAGCAGCCACAGCAATATTTGTTTGCTCAACTTTTTAAAATGACCTGCTTTAAAGGATTGTCATACTCAACTTGAAAAAAAGAAACGTCTGTATCGTGGTCAGTACCAGGGGATCATAGCACGATACATAAACCTCTAAAATCACTACGTATGTGAGTGTGAATCGAATGCATGTGAACTTTATGAATGAAATGAGCGCAAATCAAATAACTGCGTTGCTGTTGCGTCTCTCTGAAATTAGAGCTTCACAGGATTAATATAGACTAAAATACTACATCATACACATGTTCTACCGTTCAGTATATTTAATTGACGTAAACCTTGCACGATATGAATGAATGGAATTAGCACAACACGGACGCAAATCAAATAGCTGCGCTAGGTCTCTGCGCATCTCTGAGAAACAAACTCTCTGTCAAGATAATCAACTATACATAGGCTATACATTTTCTACTAAGTCAACATGTTTGCTCCTTTATCTGCTTCTGGTTTGAGAGGCACAAGCACATTGTTTAGTGAAGTTCAAAGAGACTCGCTTATGGTAAAGAGAAAGTTTTGAATTTATTCAGTGCCTTGAATTCATTCAGTCGTGTACACATTCACTAAATCACTACATGAAATCTTTGTAATGAAATCACTCTGCTTGTACGATCATTTATTATTATTATTTTAATTATTAGCTTATTTTATATTTAGAAAACTGAATAGGGGAAATAGTCTTGAAACAATGACTCCATGCTGTTTTCTTTTCCCCACACTTTCCAGACCTGGAAATTACACTAATCTAATTTCATACATTTCCAAGCAGCATAGGAACCGGTGAGCATGCAGGGAAAGCCCGATATTATACACAAATCTCTAAAATCACCACGCAATGTGTGTGCAAAGGGAATGAGTGTAAATTCTATGAATGAACTAAATGCAAATCAAATAACTTTAGCCACGTTCCTGTTGCCTTTTCCGTACTTTCCAGGCATGAAAATTATTTAAATCAATTTCCATACTTTTCCGAACTGTGTAGGAACCCTTACTGCTTTATTTTGAATATTGTTAAATAGCCTATATTTACAAAAGGTTCCTGAGTTGGGATTCGAACTTGTGTCATCAGAAGCACAACTGCACGTACATCTAGAAGCACTTCCATCAAGACTATCGGCTCAGACAGAAGATTTTAAATGTTATAATCATAAAAATATATATATATATTTTTTCAGTTATACAAGGCATATTTTAGTGATATCTACAAAGAAAACAGATATATGCTGTAATACCATAGTAAAACGGTCTTCTCAGGTAATTACAAACTTCCGGGCAAAGCTCTACCAACTTCCGGATTTATACGAATAATTTTGAGATTGTTACAAATACAGATACAGATAGTGCCTCCGCTGCACACCCCTATGATGACTATGCAGTGTTATTTTGCATTTAGGGTAAGTGTACCCATTAAGCCCATGTACCCTTAAAACCCACTTTCAAATCTGAAGTCAAATTAAAAAATAAAATCATATTTTATGTTGCTCATTTTTGAACAAATCCAGTGATTTGTTACCTCCCTGACATTTTCTATTGCTTGCCAATCTCATTTGGCAATGTTGATTCTACTTACGGAAAGAAACGAAACTGGCGCCGCGTTCGTTCCGTCAGTTGAATAGGGAAGGCGTAGGACATACAGCGTAAGCTTTTTGAAGAATACGGAAAGCGGAAGCACAAGCAAGGCGATCATTTGTTTATATAAAGCATATACAGTTATTTTATTTGTATATTTGTCCTATTGTATTTATTTGGGCTATTACTGCTAATTTTATTTGTTTTTTGTTGGGTTTCGACATAAATCTTGGCAAAATGATTTCCCTGTGTGTAGTACTTTTCAAATGTTTCCAGCACATTTTAACAATACCAAGATAATATTGATAACCATGATAATTCTGGTCACTACGATCGTGATATGAAAATTTCATACAGTTTAATTTCTAGTGTATTTCAAAACATTTGTGCCTGATTGTTTGTCTTCCTTTTTCTCATGCAGGAAAAATTTCTGCAAGGTAAGTTTGCATGTACCTTTATATATGTTAGCATGAAAAGTAGATTATTAAAATGCATCAATATCTGTATCACATCAGGCCCCAAGAAGTCCTCAAAATAAAAATATTTAAAAATAAACATATTTCCCATAAATGAAAGAGAAATATTTTAAGTTTTTTTTAAGTTTTAGTACATTTTAACTATTTAATTTTGATGTTTATTCAATGTATGACTTTGAATATCACAAAGTCGCACACATCAATTTTAACATTTGCAATCCTTGGGACAGTATAGTTTAAAACCTCACATTAAAGGGGTCATGCCATGAGAAATCAAATTTGCCTTGATCTTTTGACATGTACGACATGTAAAACATCCTGCAAGTTTCATAGCTTAAAACATCCTCCTCTTTATAAACAAAGCATTTATTTTACCAAGCTGTAGGCTCTGTGAAATCACACAGGCAAATACATCTTGCATATGACTGCCTCTAGAGCAAGACATTGACGAATCATCAACATCGGCGCACCATAAGCCACGCCCACTGCCGTTCAGCCGATTTACGACTGACTGCTTTCTATCGTCCATTATAATCACTGATGCTGTCTACACTGGATGCCCTTTCAATCTCTTACATACTCCACATGCTGACAAGTCAAATGGAAGTGTAAACAAACATTCACTTTGACGCTTCCTGTTTAAACAGCTTGTTTGCGTCTCTGTACTGATGTCAGAAGGACATCTGTGGGGTCCCAGATCACGTCGGAGGGTTTTTTTTGTCCTGAGCATTTGACTGCAGGTTTTTTTGTATTGTAAACGAGAGACAGTGCAATGGAGAGTTAACAAAGAAATTTTTGTTGAAAGATGAAGGAACTGTCAACTGTATTGGATCTGACAGCAGCTACATCACAAAGCATAAGTAAACAATTTGATAATGCTTTGTCTGTATTATATGGAAAATGCTGTCATAATAAGTGCAATATCAACTGGGTGTTGATACTTTTTATGCTGTCGTATTAGCCAATCATAACAGTGTGTGTGCAAAAAAACTTTAACATTATAAGCAAACCTCAAGGAACAAAAATCCATGTCATGACCCTTTAAATGAAGAAAAAGCAGAATTTAAGAATTAAATTTTTGTGGGAAAAAAAGAGCTGTTAAAAAATACATGCTATTTTATATGTTAATACATTTGTTATATTTGTTCCTGGAAAATGCCTGGAAGAAAAAAACATACTTTAAAATTACATTAAAATACATTTAAATCAGTTTAAATCAGTGGTTCCCAAACTGGAGGGGGATGTAGATAGGCTAAGGGATGGTGTACACTCAGCAGATTATGCAAAAGAAACATCTACCTGGTGATACAAGTCCCCACTGCGAAATTATCCCGCTTGTGTGGCTACTTGCCACATAAGGTGCTGAACAAAATATAAATTTGATATTTTATTACCTCAAGATGATACAATACCTGCTTGAGCGGTCTGTTCAGTTGTAGTGGTTGTTGTTGTGGAATAACAGACCACTAGATGGTGTGATTTGAAGAATCAGAATTGAGTATTGCAGGGAGCTGTGGATAGTTATAAATAATTGATGCCTGTTCTGCACTTGAAAATATTTTTCTCTATAAAAAGTTTGGGAACCACTGGTTTAAAAAAATAGCAGCATAAGAAGCTTAAATCTGTGATGTCTTCTTTTTTTGTGTAGGTGTAGATGTAGATGTAGACATTTACGAATACCTGCCAGAAATTGGTGAACATCTGAGCTGGAAAGTGATGAAACGTGTTGCCCAGCACAGTGGCATGACTACAGCTACTATTGACGATCACGAGAATAGTTACCCTGCTGATCTGAAACAACGGACCTATGGACTTTTGCAGGAATGGCACCAGGCACAAGGTTTATATAAAGCCTACCCAGCTCTCATCAAATCTCTTCGTGCCATAAAGGAAAGAAGAACAGCAGATGAGATCAAGCAAATCGTTGAGAAAGGAGAGGCTAAAAAAAGAGACATAAACGGAACAGGAAATGTACAATAAATATGCACAATCTTAAAAATAGAGAGTACCCCCCATACGTCTTTATTTTGTATAGTTCATTTGGTTATAAATTCTCAGTCAATTCTCAATTCTCAAGTCAAATTTCTTTTTTACTCAGTAAACCTCCACCCTGACTTTAAGGTAATGTTGTTTTTAATGACTTAAAATGTTATCCTGTTTTATATTGTTCATCATAGATATGCTTTCAGAATGAATTGCATCTTTGTTTTATATGCTACAGTATGTAAGTGCTGGGTAACTTCACTTGCTGAAATGTTGAAAGGTGATGTTTCAAGTATGCAGCCCTGTTTGCTGGGGACATCTGCTGTACAAAATAAAAATAATTTAGAGACACAGTGGCTCAAACTCAATCAGATTCCTTCAAATTGTAATTAGTCCAGCATATTGTGCAATTATTTTGCATTTATTTCAGCTTTCTGATAAGGTTACACTGTAAAAAATTACCGTGATTTTAACAGTAAAAGACTGTAAAAATGCTGCGGTGAAAAACTGTTAATTGGTTTACAGAAAGTTTCCGTACTATATACGGTGAATAACTGTAATAGATCTAACGGTACATTTAATGTAATTTTACGGTAAAATACCGTTAAATTCACAGTTTTTGAAAGTGAAAAATAACAATTCATTGTAAAATTTACAGTGAAAAACCGTAAATTGACATTCCCACAATTCCCTGCGTGACACTTCACATTTGATATATTTTTGTTGAAATAACTGTTTCTTCTTAGTTTTTCTCATTTTTTTCTAATCAGTTATGTACATTAGGGTTTTATGTTACATCTAATGTTGTTAAATTAATGTTTATTGCATTTTTAAAATTTCATGCATGTTACCATGATGGTGTTTAGTGTGTGTGTGAATGACACTGTGTGCACCTTCTATATATTAGTATTGTCCTCCTCAGCTTGTGGAAAAGCTGCTTGTGATGAACTTTGATTCATCATGTGACTCTTATCACCACTGTGCTTGGACTGTCAGTGTATTATAAAGATACAAAGCAGATATTAGTACTTCATTAGGTTGGTAGATTAACATTATATCAGTTAATGAAATATGTTATTTTACCGTAAATTTTACTGGGATTTTTTTTACAGTGTACTGAAATCCAATGTTAAATATACATATTTAAAATGTAAAATTCACATGTAACTCCGTAAGTATGTTTACGGTTTGATGTCATTTTTACAGTATTGTTCTGGTAACCACAGCTGCCGGTATTTTTCCGTAGAAACAACAGGATTTTTTTTACAGTGTATCATCATGTTTCAATGGTTTTTATATGTAGATCATTAACAGTCTGCCCTATAATATTCTGTAGTTTTTACAAAATAGTTTTGGCAGCTGTGGTTGCCAGAATAATTTTGTAAAAATACAGAAAAACTGTAAACACATTTACATAACAAACTAAATTTTACAATATAAAACTGTAATTTACAAACAAGAAAATTTGAATGTAAACCAGTAAATTCAACAATGCACACTACTGCTAAAATCTGTTTTGTACCTTTAACATATACTGACAACCACCATAATAATGCAGGTGTTAAAAGAGAAAGCCACATGTAGATCACATCACAGCTTTTCCATGAGCTGAAGTATATACTAGTATAAAGAAGGTGCACAGAGTCATTCACGCAAACGCAAAACACCATCATGGTAACCCACAACACTTGCACAATGCAATAAACATTCATTAAACAACAGAAGATGTAACATAAACCATAATTGATAACAAAAACTATTAAGAAACATGATTATTTAAACAAAATACTTTCAAATGTGGAGTGTCACACAGGGAATTGTGGGAATATCAGTTTACAGTTTTTGACTGTAAATTATACATTTGATTTTGTCTATTTTTACTTATAAAAATTGTAAAATTTACAGCATTTTACTCTGAAAATTACATAAAATGTCTGGTAAGAGCTTTTTTTACGGTTTTTCCCTGTATATAATACAGGAACTTACTTTTTCATTTTTTACAGCATGTCATAAATAGCTTTGTCCTTATTCATATATTACGTATAATCCTGAAATGTACTGTGGACCTTGTGCATTTTCATTCCCACGAAACAAAACCTTGTGAAGAACAGAAACTTATACGAGGAGGAGCCGTGTTGACTGACCTTGTTTTCTCCATTATAATACATCCGTGAGCTCATACAAAGAGCAGATCGCCACTGCTGGAGAGAAAACAACATCTACCAACATCTACCACTGCGGCCCATCATGATGGAGTAAGTGTTTAAAATTAATTTATGGAAAAACTGTGATTTACAATGTGGATATTTTAAATTTTCTGAAATTTAAAATCAGAGATGCCATAAAAAGTTTTATAAAAATACAAATTACATTCTTTTCTGTTTCCAATGATTCATTTAAGCTTTTAATGCTATAATTTTAAGACTTACATAAAACTTTTAATTTTAAGCTTTCTTGCTATGACTTGCCTCCTTCTTGTCTTTAATTGAGGATTTATTGTCAAACAGCTCCATATCCTCAGATCTAAACGTGTCAGCAGTAAATGTCCTCGTAAGGTTAATTTCTCTTTCTCTGTAACTCCAGTTCCTCACTGAAAAGCAACCTTGAGAGGCTGGAGTGCCACTTCACATGGGATCTGGGGCAACATCGAAATGAGCTTCTGGGGATGAAGAGGAACATGGAGGATGTGGACCAGGAAACGTGCACTTGGCCGGTTCACTATTACAACCTGCTGGGCTACATCCATCAGGCTCTTGGCTCCAGCACAGAGGCGCTGATGAACCTGGACAAAGCAGAAAGTGTGATCCAGGATCAGGGAGCAGAAGAGGCTGGAGTCCGGCTGCAGGTCAACAAAGCTAACCTGGCTTGGGTCTACTTCCATTTGGGAGAGATGGAGAAGAGCAAAGAATATCTAGAAGAGGTGGAGAGGCTTCAGGGAATGCATCCTGCTCCACCTGGATGCACTTTACACCCTGAAGTCAGTGGAGAAAAGGGCTGGACACTGGTGAAGTTTAACAAGTCCAAGAAGCGCCAGGCGATTGATTACTTTAAAATGGCTTTAAAAGCACAAGCAGATAGGAAGGAATGGCACAAAGGACTTGCCGTAGCCATGAGCAGGGCGTATATAAAGTCTGAACTCAGTCCAGAGCTGGAGGCTGATATTCTAGAGATGGTGAAAACGGCATCAGAGATAGACCCAAATGATTTGTTCCTTCAATCCCTCTATATACTAAAAAAGTCTGAGGTGCAGGCCGAAAACAATGATGAGGAGGTACAAAGATTTCTAGAGAGAACCCTTAGTACAGGGAACTTGGATGGTTTGGGTTATATTCTTGAATACTTTAAAATAATTTCCATTGAGAGAGCTATCCAAGAGGGACAAAGGCTTCAGGAAAAGTTCCCCTCTTCCACTAAAGTTTTGAAAATCCTGGCAGATGTATACAAATGTAAAGTGTTCTCCATGAAGGAAGACAGTCGGGAAAGGCAGGCTTGGGCTCAGAAATGCATTAAGCTCTTTGAGGAGGTTGTCAGAGATTACCCAGATTGTGTCAGAGGAAGGATTTCCCTTGCAACACTGCACCGTTACGTACACAACATTAAGAGAGCCGATGAGATGTACCAGCAGCTCCTATCAGAGGAAGATGATCTCCCTCCTCATTCCCAACAGTTACTGTACAATAGTTACGCATACCATCTATTTCAGCATGGACAGTCCATAGACCAATCAATCTGCTTTCACATGAAAGCAGCAGCAATCCAAAACACTTCACAAGACAAACAGAAGAGCATAATGATTCTTAAAACAATTGTGTGAAGAAGGGCAGAAACCCTCGATGTAGACAAATTTCAGAATTTCTAAAAAAATGCTCTCAAAGATGAGTAAATATTCTCTTTATTTCACTTAATTTACGCAACATGAATAAATAATATCTAGAAAAAAATCACTCAACCTACTAGATACAATGTCTCAATAGGTGTTACGCATCAAGTGCAAAAGTGCGGTCACATTCATCATTGTTTCGTGAATTTTCAGGGGTGAAAACCAGTCGTTTCAATAAGAATCCACGTGATCAAAAGAATTTGCATTGGGGTCAAGTTGGTCATTGATTCACTGCATTGACCAAGAGAAAGCTGCTTGGTTAAAAAGCGCCTTGTGTGAACTACTTAATAAATCTTTACACTAATGAAAATTGACCATGAAATTTCACTAACATTTTGCTAACGTGACCACATGCAGCTTAAATAAAGGTGGAGATTTATTTGTATATTGTACATGCATCATAAAATATGATTTCTTTTTTTTTTGTTTAATTCTCTTTTTTGCTTGATATATTGTCACAATTCCCTGTACTTTCTTGTGTTTTGAGGACTTTTATGTTGTATTCTTAGTTCTCATTGTTTCTGTGTTCTTTTCCTGTGTTTGGTTTCTGTGTTGCCTTGTACCTTGTGTGTCGCCATAGTTACCTTCATTAGTTACCATGACATCAAATCACCAACACCAAGACTTTGGATTGTCTGCCTTTATGTTTTATTAAATGTTTGTGCTTGCATTTGGATTCTCTGCCTCATCTCTGCTCACACGTTACATATCTAACAGCTATACATTTAATACCAATAGTAAAAAACAAGGTAACTTAGGAAAATTATGTTGTTTTTTTTCATATAGACATTAAAGGTGCCCTTGATTCAAAAATTGAATTTACCTTGGCATAGTCAAATAACAAGAGTTCAGTACATGGAAAAGACATACAGTGAGTCTCAAACTCCATTGTTTCCTCCTTCTTATATAAATCTCATTTGTTTAAAAGACCTCCGAAGAACAGGCGAATCTCAACATAACACCGACTGTTACGTAACAGTCGGGGTGTACGCCCCCAATATTTGCATATGCCAGCCCATGTTCCCAACATTATGAAAGGGATTACACGTCTGGATCTGCACAGCTGAATCATCAGACTAGGTAAGCAAGCAAGGACAATAGCGAAAAATGGCAGATGGAGCAATAATAACTGACATGATCCATGATATCATGATATTTTTAGTGATATTTGTAAATTGTCTTTCTAAATGTTTCGTTAGCATGTTGCTAATGTACTGTTAAATGTGGTTAATGTTACCATCGTTTCTTACTGTATTCGCGGAGACAAGAGCCGTCACTATTTTCATTTTTAAACACTTGCAGTCTGTATAATTCATAAACACAACTTCATTCTTTATAAATCTCTCCAACAGTGTAGAATTAGCCGTTAGCCACGGAGCACTATCAAACTCATAACCAAATGTAAACATTCAAATAAACACTGTACTTACGCGATTAGACATGTTGCATGACGAACACTTTGTAAAGATCGATTTTGAGGGTTATATTAGCTGTTTGAACTTTTTTAATGTTGTTTAAGGCAAGCGCGAGCTCTTGGGGCGTGGAGCACCAGATTTAAAGGGGCCGCGTACCCTGAATCGGCTCATTTATAATTATGCCCCAAAATAGGCAGTTAAAAAAATGAATTAAAAAAAAATCTATGGGGTATTTTGAGCTGAAACTTCACAGACACATTCAGGGGACACATTAGACTTATATTACATCTTTTAAAAAAAAAAAAGTTCTAGGGCACCTTTAATGTTGTGGCTTTACTTTTCTAATAAAGAGTACTTTGTCAGTAGTAGCCAATAAACAATGGCGTCTGTAACAATTTATATTCAATAATTCTTTCATTTATCTTATCTTAAGAACATTTTTAAATGGCATTTTGTAAGGAACTTGCCATATTTTATAACAACCTCAAACAAACAGTGTCACACTTCACTTTTATTCACCCCCTGAATTTACAACATTTAATGAGCACAATATTAAGTAAAGATAAAAATCGTTTTCCCTGTATTTCTTGACAGAATGGCTGAATCAGCTGATGAGTTATCTCTATCCAATGACACATTGTAAAACTGCAGCAATTTTCCATCCCATTGCTTGTAAAAAGAGTTGTTACATGGAACTTGTGAAAACGTTTCATTTTGTTTCTGTTCATGTAGGAAAGAGTTAACTGATTTTAATACACACTGAATCTGATAAGGAGATGTAGCAGCAAAATCAGCTGGATGCAACAAAAAATGATAGTGAGTTTAACTTTGTAAACAGTAGCACATATTGAGAGTGAAAGTTTTTTTTGGTAACACTTTACAGGTTGCATTAGTTAAATACATTTATTTAACATGAACTAACAATAAAATACTTATACACTTAATACATTATTAAAATCAAAAGTTGTTTTGTTAATACTATTTAATGGAACTGAGCTAACATGAACTAAAAACTAACATTAAAATTCTTAAAGGGTTAGTTCACCCAAAAATGAAAATTCTGTCATTTATTACTCCCCTCATGCCGTTTCACACCCTTAAGACCTTCGTTCATCTTCTGAACACAAATTAAGATATTTTAGTTGAAATCCGATGGCTCAGTGAGGCCTCCATAGGAAGCAATGTCACTTCCTCTCTCAAGATCCATAAACGTATCTCGTCACTTTATAATATTAATATTGAACCACTGTGCTCACATGAACATTTAAATATGTTTTAGTACCTTTATGGATCTTGAGAGAGGAAATGACATTGCTTCCTATGGAGGCCTCACAGAGCCATCGGATTTCAACTAAAATATCTTAATTTGTGTTCTGAAGATGAACGATGGTCTTACGGTGTGGAACGGCATGAGGGTAAGTAATAATGACAGAATTTTCATTTTTGGGTGAACTAACCCTTTAATAAACACTGTAACAATGAACACTAACAAATGTATTGCTTATTGTTAATGTTTAATTTTTAACATATGGCAAATTTGCAAATCAAATCAACCATCTGAAAAGCCAGCTATAAATACAGTAGTTCACTCCGACATAAAATCAAATGATTCAAGTTATAAACAAATTCTGAAAATAATTATGATCTAATAATTATGCATGTCACCTGCATTTTATCACTGTCATTATGTAAACCACACTTCATTGAAGTAAAAAACAAAACCTTAGACAGGACTCCAGGATAAAGAATCCGGAGCTGACGCGTTTAATGACTTTGTTCAGGTAGATAAGAATGAGCTTGATCATTATAAATACACCATGATCTCTCAGCAACTCACATGAAGCTCAAATCAGCATTGCTAGAAGAAACATATCTCAAACCAGACCACCACTAACTCTTATTATGGAGTAAGTACTTTTCCAATTCAAATATGAAAAGTCTAATGTAGGAATTTAAAGTGATTTACCAGACTAAACTCAAAATTGTGTAAAAATGTTGTGGCTTATTTGAAATTGTTGATTATCTGTCCCATGCCTGCTATGATTTATTGTACATAAACAAAAAAGTAACTCTTCATTATTAAAAGATTAATAATCTTTTTTTTTCTGAATGTGTCTATAACTCTAGTCTAAAACAATGCCTTAAGAAGCTGGAGTGCCACTTCACATGGGATCTGGAGTACAGTACAAATACACTCCAGGATTTACTGAGCAACCTGAATGATGTGGACCAGGAAACGTGCACTTGGCTGGTTCACTATTACAACCTGCTGGGCTACATCCATCAGGCTCTTGGCTCCAGCACAGAGGCGCTGATGAACCTGGACAAAGCAGAAAGTGTGATCCAGGAGCAGGGAACAAAAGAAGTTGGAGTTCGGCTGCAGGTCAACAAAGCTAACCTGGCTTGGGTCTACTTCCATTTTGGGAGAGATGGAGAAGAGCAAAGAATATCTAGAAGAGGTGGAGAGGCTTCAGGGAATGCATCCTGCTCCACCTGGATGCACTTTACACCCTGAAGTCAGTGGAGAAAAGGGCTGGACGCTGATGAAGTTTGACTTGTCAAAGAAGCGCCAGGCGATTGATTACTTTAAAATGGCTTTAAAAGCACAACCAGATAGAAAGGAATGGCACAAAGGACTTGCCATGGTGATGAACATGGAATTTGCACAGTCTCAATTCACTCCAGAACAGATTGTAGAACAACTGAAAATCGCACATGAGAAAGACCCAAATAGTTTGTTCCTTCATGCTCATTATTTACTAAAACTATCTGATCAGGAAAATGTGTCATCAGAAAACATTGAAAGGGAGATGCAAGATTTACTAGAAAGAACTCTTGAAACTGGAAACCTGCAGGGTTTGCACATTATTCTCAGGTATTATAGAAAAGAGATTTCTTATGATAAAGCTCTTCAAATAGCAGAGACGGTGCAGGAAAAGTTCCCCTCTTCAGTTAAAGCATCAAAACTTTTGGCAAACAGCTACAAATGGAAGGTTTACAGCATGGAAAGGCAGTGAGGAAAAGGAGATTTTTGCTAGGAAAGCCATTAAGCTCTTGAGGAGGTCAGACATAACCCTTACTCATACAAAGCAAAGATAGCCCTTGCATCAATGCACGAATATGCACACAACAGGAAGAGATCAGATGAGATTTATCAGCAGCTCCTGTCAGAGATAAAGGATCTTTCTCCTGAAAGGCAACAGCATATTTACTACAATTATGCCTTTCATCTACTGGACTGCAGACAGTACGATGAATCAATCAAATATAACATGAAAGTAGCAAAAATCCCAAGTGATTCAGTTCACAAACAGAAGAGCATGAAGATTCTTCAAAAAACTGTGGAAAAAGGTAGAAGCCGTCAATGTGAGGAAATTCTGCATATTCTGGAGAGAATTAATATTTCTGATTAAAATGTCATACTTCATCAAAAAAACAAAACAAAAACAAAAAAACCTTCCATTTGTATAAATTTGCCACAATTCTGAAAATTTTAGTGAAGGTGGGAAAATGTTCTCCCTCTTGAAAACCATTCTCTGAATCTTTTCTATAAAACCAAAAAATACCAGGCTTTTTTTTTACAAGTTTCAAGTTTCATTGGGTCTTTTAGTAGCTATAATTTACCTCGTTTTTGGCCTGCACCTCAAGACATTTTTGGCATATAAAGGGACTGAATATATTTGATTCTGCAATTTTGTTTATGACAAGTAACATTTAAAGCATGTGATATTGATAATTGTGTGGGCTTGACCTACTGTAATTTGATTGGCTGTTCAGACGGTTGAAGTGATTTACATATTTAACATCTATCAGTGAGAAAGGAAGACTTTGGCTATGAAATCCATTGAGCTGTTTGAGGAGGTTGTCAGACATTACCCTAATATTTTAAATGAAAGAAATCCCAAAAATGAAAAACAAAAAGAGTATGTCTTTACCCCGCTAGAAAGGTTACGTTCCCAGAACATTCTCAGAATGCCCCCACTGGTGTTAAGGATGTTGCCTAGTAACGTTCCCAGTATGTTCACAGACGGTCACGATGTGGAGTTCTTTTAAGGTTTGGTGGACCTTCACAGAACATTCAAGACGTTCTGAACGTTTAGGGAACCATAATTTATTTGGAAATGTTCTTTTGAAATGTTGTCCCTGCTGCCCATGTCAAAAATTTAATTGAAAATTTGAGCTAAATTGACTAACAAAGTGGCTGTTCAAACAAAAAACATTTTCTTAAATGTCTTACAAAAAAAAAAAAAAGAAGCTCTTTAGAGGTATTTCCTGGATTATTATTATGAAACCTTTTCTGTAAAATGCAAACCTCTTGCAATAAATCATTAGCTGACAACAACACACATATGAGCTAATGTAACTACTGTATCAGCAACTATAGTTGACTTTATACAGCCTTTAAATAAAGCAACATACAGCACAAAATCAGTGTTTTGGATTATCATTGACTGAAGCACAGGCTCTACTCTCCAGCACAATGGTAACCTCACAAATCTCAGACAACAGAAACAGAACATTAAACACTAACAGATCTCTCTACATCTCAGCATCTTCACATATTACAAACCACTGTGATGACCCTGAGTGTTCTCCCTACCTGTTGGTGGCAGACTGTGTGGGAAATCTGTCAATTCAGATTAATGAATTAATTAATAATGATTAGGGGTGTAGACTATATAAGGACTCAGGGTTGTTTATTGAGAAGGACTCTTGGTGGGATCGTTCTCCCAGGAGCAGCTCTTGTGACATCTCTCTCTATTCTTCTTTATTTATACATTTCTTATATATTGTAGCTTTAAGATTTAGTTTTTGTTATTTCCTTTGATACTTTATTTTTCCCTAGACTTATGTTGTTTGTTAAATCAATAAATTAATTTGTATTGATTGCACGGTGGTGTGTTATCCCTTTTTTGTTGTGGCTAGAAATGAGCTGGCTGTAACACCACTCTGACTTTATTTCTTTCATACAACTTCTTAATGAGGTGTTGATGTTTATTAAAAATTGTAAAGTTTGAAGTCACCGTTATGGAGGTAAGCACTTCTGGTTCTGAGCATCACAAAACAAGCTAAAGTCACAAAAAAGATTTTTGTTTATTGTCACCATTGTTGAGGTTCATATGCTGATTCATTATGTCTGTGTGAGACTAAAAGACACTGCTTAAAGCTTTGAGTTAAATGAGTTTTATCTTAGGTTTGATACACAGGCTTATACCCAGGAAGGTACACATTTTTTAGATACTGTTGTAAACGTAGGTACTTCTTTCAGAGTGATAATCGACCCTCAAAAGGTTTGCTCACTTTTTAGTCAAGTTAATATAAGAAAGTCAAAAGGACCAGATGGCATTTCAGCCGTACTTTTAAAATCATGTGCGGAGGAGCTTAGCCATGCATGGTGTCCTATTTTCCAACGATCTGTGGATTGTCATAAGGTCCCTGATATTTGGAAAAAATCTGTTGTTGTTCCGATACCAAAAAAGTCGAGTCCAATGGAAAATAATGATTATAGGCCCATAGCCTTGACATCATGTGTCATGACGTGCTTTGAGAGATATATGGTGTCCTTGTTAAAGATAGAGGTTAAATCAGTTAGACCCATTTCAGTTTGCCTATAATGCTATAGCGAAACATCTGGAGAATCCAAAAGCATATGCAAGGTTGTTATTTGTTGATTTTAGCTCCGCTTTTAACACAATTAAGCCCAATGGTCTAATCAAAAAACTGAACAAGTGGGGTGTGAACCCTTTTTTAATTAAATGATATTTCGTTCTTAACCAATCGAACACAGCAGGTTAAGGTCAACCATACTGTATCAAATGTTAGAAGGACAAGTATAGGTGTGCCACAGGGCTGCGTTAGTTCCCCGATTCCTCTATACAAATGAATGTACAAGTTCTGATCCTAGTAACCTCATAATTAAATATTCCGATGATACAGCTTTGCTTAGCCTCTTGTATAATACTGATCTTTCTGTGTATCATTCAGAGGTAAAACATTTTGTGAATTGGTGTGACATGAATCATCTTGTCATAAATGTTAAAAAAACAAAGGAAATGATTTTTGACCCGAGGTCAATAGGGAACCATCACCAATATCTATTCATAACATACCTATTGGACAGGTTTGTTCTACAAATATCTGGGTGTTTACATGGATAACTTGCTTAACTGGGGTTTTCATGTGGATAGTGTATGCTGTCGTGTGCAAAAGAGGTTACATTTCTTATGTAGATTAAGATTGTATGGGGTAGAACAGAAAATAATGTACATCTTTTACCAGGCCGTAAGTGAAAGTGTAATACACTATGGATACACTGTGTGGTTTGGCAATATTACAGTTCAGTCCAAAGCTAAACTTGCTCGTCTGGTAAAGATGGCAATGAGAATTATGGGAAAAAGGGAATACCATTCATTTCATATGAGCAGTCAGTCATCAGTGTAGCTACAAAGATTGTATCTGATTCTTCGCATAATTTAAATTCAGAATATGAGTTGCTGCCTTCTGGCAAAAGATGGATGCCTATGTGCAAATATAATCATTTTAAGAAATCTTTTGTACCAACGTCAATTAGACATTTAAATAAGTAGTATGTTTTCTTTTGTTTGTTTGTTTTTTTGTACTCTGTATTATGTCTTTGATCAATGTATGTGTATGTGGGCACCGGAGTCCAAGACAAATTTCCCCATTGGGGACAATAAATTTCATTGAATTGAATTGAAAATTGAAGTCAGCATAATGAAATTTAATTCAAATTGCAAAACTAACAGTTAATACACTCAGGAGAGGATCAGTGAATCACCATTGTTAAATAACTAAATTCTTTTGGTACTGAAAGTGCTATAGTTCAAGGTTCCCTTATGACTTTAGGGGGACGTTCCATTGTGGTTAATTTTATGGTCATATAAGAACGTTACAAAGAGGATATTTGGGACATTAACTGAACGTTCCCACACGGTCCTCTGTTGGTCATTTAATAACATTCCCGATATGAGTTCCCTGAAGGTCCACCAAATAACGTCCCCCAACCTTTAAAAGAACTCCACATCGTGACTGTCTCTGAATGTACTGGGAACGTTAGGCTACTAGACAACGTCCTTACCACCAGGGGACAGAATGTTCTGGGAACTTAAAATTTCTAGCGGGATAACCTGTCACCTAGTAACGTTCCCAGTACGTTCAGAGACGGTCACGATGTGGAGTTCTTTTAAGGGTTTGGGGATGTTATTTGGTGGACCTTCAGGGAACATTCAGGATGTTCTGGTAATGTTTAGGGGACTATTACTATAAGACGTTCACACTATGCATAAACCATAACGAAGAAATGGTGAAGAAATTTAAGAAAAACATATAAAGGGACAAATATCTTAATTCCCAAAATAGTGTATGTTATATTTTGTTATGCTAATGGACTGTAGCTTCCACAGTACCTGTTCATTGTTTTCATTGAGGTAATGAAAGTAGTAGTGTACTGTATAACACTTCTTGGAGCTGGATCATGTGCTTATTGCTTCTGATTATAACTATTGTTCACAGAAAACATGTTCACAACTGCTTTCCTTTGAGACTTTCTTTGAGACTATTTTCTGTTTTTAAATTTTCTTAAGGAAACTTTGTAGCTTGCTGGTGGAAAGACTGAAGATACCTTCTGACAAATTGAATATTATCTACTGTAACAAGCACAAACACAAGGTCACGTACAAATAAATGCGTATTGTTGAGAATCGCAAGGTATTGTTGTAATTTAAAAAAAAATGTAAAACAAAGATTAACACTGTGTGATTTGTTCCCATTCTTGTCAAAAACCCATAATTCCCATCAAAAGCACAAATTGTTCATGACCTTTATATGAACACAGGCTATCTGATACTGCCTACATATATCTAATATTATTGTTGTTTCCTTGGCAATGATTTAGCCATATTTTTCATGAGTCCATAAAGTCTATTTACCAAAGCATTATCTGAATGGTGAGCAGCTCACACAGAATATTCACTCCTAAATCCAAAGAAAGCTCTGCGGATTGAAAAAAAAAAAATTGTGACAGTTTGACAAAAAGGTTTGCAGTAGCAAAAAAGCTGAAATAAAATCAAATGATGATTTTTTAGCTATGGATGGTTTTATAATCATGAAACAACTTGATCACTATCATTTGAATGAAAAGTTGTTTTGCCATTAACACATTTAAATTACAAATTCTGTTTTACTACAACATAAAACCATAATGTCTTTCAGAAGTTAAAAGACTGAAAATAAAAAACCATGAGTGAAAATTACAATGACAAACACAGATATGAGCAATCAGTGTATGAATCTCAACAATTGTGACAACAAAATATTCAGACAATCAGAATCCCGCAAGATTGGATACCAAAATAGCTGCCAAGAGGCATTTCAAATATGGCAGCTGAGTGAACAGACTTCTTTCTCAATACTCCACTTTCATGGTGTTTGTGGATGCCAAGTTTCAGATACAGAGGGACGCAACATCTACGTGACACCTGCTCATCAAACATATTTGATATTTATAATTTGGGATTGGGAACGCTCCGTCTCGATTGGGAGCAGTTAAATAATCATAATGATACCACACAATAGAGAATTTTGTGGACAAAAAATCGTTTGTGATAAGCCTCGAATCGAGCCACAACCCCCAACAACTTGATAATGAAGAGGTTGTCATCATCTAGTGGTCTAATTTTACAGTTTTTTTTTCTTTTTTTCTTTTTTTGATCATGTAAATATAATGCAGTTAATTTCAGCTTAATAATAGCCTGTTATAAAATGCATTACGTCATGAAGCATGTCACCATTGTTGAGGTTTCTATGTAAGAGGGTCTATGGCTGAAAAGATGCTTAAGAAGCCTTGCAGTGGTCAACCTGAAGCTTTTACCTGCACACCCACTAATGCTAAACAGGGTTGAGCCCAATCTCTATCTGGATGGGAGACCTTCGTGGAGACTGGGTAGCTGCAGGAAGAGGTGTTAGTGAGGTCAGTGGGTCCTAATGCCCCAGTACAGTTGCAATAAGCTGTACTGTATAAAGGGTGTCACCCTGGTGTAAAATAGTCCATACAGCACATACAATGCCCCAGTACAGTCTCCATAAACTGTACTGAATAAAGGGTTAAAATAAACCCCAGAAAATAAGGGGTGTAACCCTGGGGCAAAAACAATCCCTGCATTACATGCAGTTAGTTAGTTAGTTTCACCAATGATATAGTACTTTATTTAGTTCTTAAAACTTATATGGAAGCACTCTTTTTTTTCCATTACTATTTTTAATGTTTTTGCTCATCAACCCTGCATTTATACCCGCTAGAAATGTTACGTTCCCAGAACATTCTCAGAACGCCCCCACTGGTGTTAAGGATGTAGCCTAGTAACGTTCCCAGTACGTTCAGAGACGGTCATGATGTGGAGTTCTTTTAAGGTTTGGGGGACGTTATTTGGTGGACCTTCACAGAACATTCAAGACATTCTCTGAACGTTTAGGGAACCATAATTTATTTAGAAATGTTCTCAGAACGTCCCTGCTGCCCTTGTCAAAAATTTAATTGAAAATTCAAATTCAAAAACTGACTAACAAAAGTGGCTGTTCAAACAAAAACTTATTTTTCCTAAATGTCTTGTAAAAAAAAAAAAAAAAAAAACTCTTTACAGGTAATTCCTGGATTTATATTATGAAACTTTTTCTTTAAAAAGCAAATCTTTTGCAATAAATCATTAGCTGACAACAGCACACGTATGCACTAATCAACAGCTACACAGTTATTGTCTTTAAATAAAGCAAGATGCAGCAGAACTTCAGTGTTTCTGGATCATCACTGACTGAAGCACAGGCGCTACTCTCCAGCACAATGATAACCTCACAAATCTCAGACAACAGATCTCTCTAGATCTCAGCACCTTCACTTATTATAAACCAGTCTGACTTTGTTTCTTTCATACAAATCTTCTTAATGAGGTGTTAAGAAGATTCTTCTAAATTTATAAATGTCACCATTATGGAGGTAAGCGCTTGCTTTAGTTGGCCTCCTGACCCTTGATGTTTTGAGTTTACTTTTTCTCCAGATGTAACTGTGTTTCTAACGCACATCTATTGCAAAAAAAAATAAAAGTGAGATAAAGAAAACCTGATCAAATAGATTTGGTTGCTCGTTGTTAATAGCCCAATTTTTGGTATGGTCACCATTGTTGAGGTTCATACGCTGATTCATGATGTCTGTGTGAGACTAAAGGATAGTGCTCCAAACTCTCACTCAGTATAATGAATGAATTAAAAAAAAAAAAATAAAAAACTTATAAAAAAATCATTAATTAATGCAAAACTAAAAGTTAATGTACTCAGAGTTTGGTCTCTGGAGAGAATCAGGACACTCAATGATGATTGATTTAATTTTTTTGCCATAACAAGTGTGTTTTACAAACACAGCTAAAGCAACCAGAGAAAAACCAATGTTAAAACATCAAGAATCAAGAGCCCATCTAAAGCAAACGCTCACCTCCATAACGGTGACTTCAAACTTTATTATTTTCTATAAAACACCCACGTAGAAGGCAACGTTCTTGACCTTGCGCAACTTTGCCTAAAAGTTCTCTAAAGGTGACGAAAATTCCGAACCTTTACAGAACATTTAGGACATTCCCTGAAGGTCCACCATATAACGTCCCCCAAACTTTAAAAGATAATAAAATGTGTTTAAAAAGGCATAAATTCCTGCTTAAAGGCACAATATGTGTGTTAGGTCTGAATGCACTCTGACACCGGACGCTCATTGAAGTATACGTGCAAGAGATCACTTCCGTCATCAGAACGCGCTTTCAGACCTCACCTACCGGATGCTCAAGGCAGTTGGACATAGTGGTGTATTAGAGGTAAAAAATGATATAAATACTGGAAAAAAAAAAAACACTAGGAAAAAACAAAACAAAACATTTTTAGTGAATTGTTGGCCTTCTGGAAAGTATGTTCATTTACTGTATATGTACTCAATACTTGGTTGGGCCTCCTTTTGCATGAATTACTGCATCAATGCGGCGTGGCATGGAGGCGATCAGTCTGTGGCACTGCTCAGCTGTAATGGGAGCCCAGGTTGCTTTGATAGCGACCTTCAGGTCATCTGCATTGTTGGGTCTGGTGTCTCTCATCTTCCTCTTGACAATACCATAGATTCTCTATGGGGTTCAGGTCAGGCGAGTTTGCTGGCCAATCAAACACAGTAACACCATGGTCATTGAACCAGCTTTTGGTACCTTTGGCAGTGTGGGCAGGTGCCAAATCCTGCTGGAAAATGAAATCAGCATCTCCATAAAGCTTGTCAGCAGAAGGAAGCATGAAGTGCTCTAAAATTTCCTGGTAGATGGCTACGTTGACTGTGGACTTCAGAAAACACAGTGGACCAACACCAGCAGATGACATGGCAGCCCAAATCATCACTGACTGTGGAAACTTCACACTGGACTTCAAGCAACATGGTTTCTGTGCCTCTCCACTCTTCCTCCAGACTCTGGGACCTTGTTTTCCAAATGAAATGCAAAATTTACTTTCATCTGAAAAGAGGACTTTGGACCACTGAGCAACAGTCCAGTTCTTTTTCTCCTTAGCCCAGGTAAGACGTTTCTGATGTTGTCTTTGGTTCAGAAGTGGCTTGGTACGTGGAATATGACAGTTGTAGCCCATTTCCTGAAGACGTCTGTGTGGCTCTTGATGCACTGACTCCAGCTTCGGTCCACTCCTTTTGAAGCTCTGCTAAGTTCTTAAATCGGCTTTGCTTGAGAATCGTCTCAAGCCTGCGGTCATTCCTTTCACTTGTACACCTTTTCCTACCACACTTTTTCCTTCCAGTCAACTTTCCATGAATATGTTTTGGCACAGCACTCTGTGAACAGCCAGCTCTTTCAGCAATGACCCTCAGTGGCTTACCCTCATTGTAGAGGGTCTTGATGATCATCTTCTGGACAACTGTCAAGTCAGCAGACTTCCCCATGACTGCTGTTGGGATTACTGACCTAAACCCAGTATTTATACCCTGAGAATGGTCATTTAATAGAACTTGAAATTAAATATTCTAATAATTTGAGATACTGATTTTTTTATTTTGATGAGCAGCAAGCTGTATTCATCAAAATGACAACAAAAATGTCTGGAAATATTTTACTTTATGCCTAATAAATCTAGAATATATTTAAGTTTTACTTTTTGAATTAAATTACAGAAAAAAATCTTTTTCATGATATTCTAATTTATTGAGATGCACCTGTATATTAAAGGGATAGTTCACCCAAACATGAAAATCCTGTCATCATTTACTCACCCTCTGGTTGTTCCAAACCTGTAAACATTTCTTTGTTCTGTTGAACACAAAGGAAGATATTTTGAAGAATGTGGGAAACTGAACAGTTCTGGGGCACCATTGATTTCCATAGTATTTTTTTCCTACTATGGAAGTCAGTGGTGCCCCAAAGTGGCCTGGTTACAAACTGGTTACAAAATATCTTTTTTTTGTGTCCAGCAGAACAAAGAAATTTATACAGGTTTGAAACAACTTTAAGGTGAGTAAATGATGACAGAATTTTCATTTTTGGGTGAACTATCCCTTCAAAGTGTCTTTGTTGTTCCCATGGTTTCTTCGGAAATCGAGTTTAAGGCAGGTATTATGTAATTGATAGGCGATGCACGGACACGATCCATGTCCTGGTTAAAATTGCTTATTCTCTTGATTTAAACATTCTTGGAAACATGGGATAATGAATGTAAGTACACATGTCAACAAAATATATAACAATGTTCTAGTAAAATATCTTTGGATATTTTAATCCAAAATCGTACTGTGCCTTTAAATTACTGTGAGTAATGCTCAAGTGGGCATGTTGTTTTAGCGATCTTACAGGAGATTGTTTATTATAGATTTGGTAATTGACAGTTGATGACCAGCATGATGCCCCAAAATAGGTCAATTTAGACTGATCTGCAAACAGAAAGTCAAACAATCAGAGAATTCAGTCTTATGTGTCAAATTTCTTTTTTAGTCAGTAAACCTCCACCCTGACTTTATTGTATTATAAGGTAATGTTGTTTTTAATGACTTAAAATGTTATCCTGTTTTATATTGTTCATCATAGATATGCTTTCAGAATGAATTGCATCTTTGTTTTAGATGCTACAGTATGTAAGTGCTGATTAACTTCACTTGTTGAAATGCTGAAAGGTGATGTTTCAAGTATGCAGCCCTGTTTGCTGGGGACATCTGCTGTACAAAATAAAAATAATTTAAATGTTGTCAAGTGTGGCATATTTAGAGACACAGTGACTCAAACTCAACCAAATTCCTTCAAATTGTAATTAGTCCAGCATATAGTGCAATGATTTTGCATTTTGTTATTTCAACTTTCTGATAAGGTTATCATCACGTTTCAATGGTTTTCATATGTCGATCATTAACAGTCCGCCCTATAATAAACCATGTCATAAATAGCTTTGTCCTTATTCATACATATTATGTATAATCTTGAAATGTACTGTGGACCTTGTGCATTTTCATTCACATGAAACAAAACCTTGTGAAGAACAGAAACTTATACGAGGAGGAGCCCGTGTTGACTGACACGGTATAAATACATCCGTGAGCTCATACAAAGAGCAGATCGCCACTGCTGGAGAGAAAACAACATCTACTAACATCTACCACTGCTGCCCAACATGATGGAGTAAGTGTTTAAAATTAATTTATGGAAAAACTGTGATTCATAAAAATACAAATTACATTCTATTCTGTTTCCAATTTTTCATTAAAGTTTTTAATGCTGTAATTTTAAGACTTACATAAAACTTTTAATTTAAGGTTCCTAAGGTTCCTTATGACTTGCTTCCTTCTTCTCTTTAATTGAGGATTTACTGTCAAACTGTTCCATATCCTCGGATCTAAACGTGTCCGCAGTAAATGACTTTGTAAGGTTAATTTCTCTTTCTCTGTAACTCCAGTTCCCCACTGAAAAGCAACCTTGAGAGGCTGGAGTGCCACTTCACATGGGATCTGGGGCAAAATCGAAATGAGCTTCTAAAGATGAAGAGGAACATGGAGGATGTGGACCAGGAAACGTGCACTTGGCTGGTTCACTATTACAACCTGCTGGGCTACATCCATCAGGCTCTTGGCTCCAGCACAGAGGCGCTGATGAACTTGGACAAAGCAGAAAGTGTGATCCAGGAGCAGGGAACAGAAGAGGCTGGAGTCCGGCTGCAGGTCAACAAAGCTAACCTGGCTTGGGTCTACTTCCATTTGGGAGAGATGGAGAAGAGCAAAGAATATCTAGAAGAGGTGGAAAGGCTTCAGGGAATGCATCCTGCTCCACCTGGATGCACTTTACACCCTGAAGTCAGTGGAGAAAAGGGCTGGACGCTGATGAAGTTTGACTTGTCAAAGAAGCACCAGGCGATTGATTACTTTAAAATGGCTTTAAAAGCACAACCAGATAGGAAGGAATGGCACAAAGGACTTGCCATGGTGATGAACATGGAATTTGCACAGTCTCAATTCACTCCAGAACAGATTGTAGAACAACTGAAAATCGCACATGAGAAAGACCCAAATAGTTTGCTCCTTCATGCTCATTATTTACTAAAACTATCAGAAAACACTGAAAGGGAGATGCAAGATTTACTAGAAAGAACTCTGGAAACTGGAAACCTGGAGGGTTTGCACATTATTCTCAGGTATTATAGTAAAGAGATTTCTTATGATAAAGCTCTTCAAATAGCAGAGAGAGTTCAAGAAAAAGTTCCCCTCTTCAGTTTTAGCATTGAAACTTTTGGCAAACAGCTACAAATGGAAGGTTTACAAAATGGAAGGCAGTGAGGAAAAGGAGATTTTTGCTAGGAAAGCCATTAAGCTCTATGAGGAGGTTGTCAGACATAACCCTTACTCATACAAAGCAAAGATAGCCCTTGCATCAATGTACAGATATGTAAACAACATGAATAGATCAGATGAGATTTATCAGCAGCTCCTGTCAGAGATAAAGGATCTTTCTCCTGAAAGGCAACAGCATATTTACTACAATTATGCCTTTCATCTACGTGACTGCAGACAGTATGATGAATCAATCGAATATCACATGAAAGTAGCAAAAATCCCAAGTGATTCAGTTGACAAACAGAAGAGCATGAAGATTCTTCAAAAAACTGTGGAAAAAGGTAGAAGCCGTCACTGTGAGGAAATTCTGCTTATTCTGGAGAGAATTAATATTTCTGATTAAAATGTCATACTTCATCAAAAAAACAAACAAACAAAATCCTTCCATTTGTATAAATTTGCCACAATTCTGAAAATTTTAGTGGAGGTGGGAAAATGTTCTCCCTCTTGAAAACCATTCTCTGAATCTTCTATAAAACCAAAAAATACTAGGCTTTTTTTGACAAGTTTCAATCTTCACTGGGTCTTTCAATAAAATTTACCTTGTTTTCGGCCTGCACCTCAAGACATTTTTGGCATATAAAAGGACTGAATATATTTGATTCTGTAATTTTGATTACAACAAGTAACATTTAAAGCATGTGATATTGATAATATTGTGTGGGCTTGACCTACTGTAATTTGATTGATGATTTGCATATTTACCATATAACAGTGAGGAAAGGAAGACTTTGGCTATGAAATCCATTGAGCTGTTTGAGGAGGTTGTCAGACATTACCCTAATATTTTACATGAAAGAAATCCCAAAAGGGACAGATCACAAACAAAGAGTAGTTTTAAAAGTCTTTAAAAGTATTATGAGGAGGGGGCAGAGACCCTCGCTGCAGCATTTTCTGGAGGGAATTAAGACTTCTGATTATAATGTGCACTAACGCAACAGTCAACTTATAAACAATGTCCCAAAATCATACAACAATCATTATTGGAGGGTGTTCTCTTTAAATTTCACACTATGCATAATAATGAAGAAATGGTGAAGAAAATTAAGAAAAACATATAAAGGGAAAAAATATCTTAATTCCCAAAATATTGTATATACAGTTATATTTTGTTATGCTAATGGACTGTAGCTTCCACAATACCTGTTCATTGTTTCTATTGAGGTAAAACTACACTGTAGTGTACTGTATAACACTTCTTGGAGCTGGATCATGTGCTTATTGCTTCTGATTATAACTATTGTTCACAGAAAAAATGTTCACAAGTGCTTTTCTTTGAGACTTTCATTTCTAAAATGTGGATGTGTGGCTTACAGTACATGTTTCTGTTTCAAATACAATAATAAACATTTAATTATAAAACACTGTTTTCACTGTTTTCTGATCTTGTTGATTAGGTTTTGACCTGCTCAGACCTGACCTGCTTGACCTGTTGATTTTGTACCTTTGCTTTCAGTGTGCAGTATCATAAAAATGAATGCCCTTTTCTCACAAGTTGAGTGCATTTCAAACATGAATTTCTTAAGGGAACTTTGTAGCTTGCTGGTGTTTAGTCTGTCCACCTTACTTTTTAAGGGGGAATTAAGGTATTTTTTGTGAGACCAGAGACATAATGACAGTTTTAACCAGTTTTTAGCATTATAATCCTCTGAACGCACACACTAGATGATTCGACCGCATGAAACAAGATCACACAGAGACTCGCAAGTTTGAATGTGACTTGAGAAGAAAAATGAATGGAGGACAATCGACGTTGTCAGCAGGCTCTCCTGTCACACATTCTGCTTTACAGTGAAAAACACAATAGAAAAAAATAGCAATATAGGCAAAGACTATAGCTATAGAAATACGGTTCACTCCTATTAGTTATGAATGGGAGAAACTGCAGCGCGCAATATGGCGGAATATCCAGCCTGTTAGGTGTCACTGCAGCTACAGTTAGAAGCTCTGGTTCCCATAGAACTGAGACTCACTCTTAGGACTGCACAGTTTTTCGTCTAGCCTGAGAAATAAGCTCTTTTAACACCATTTGAGCATAAGAAACAACATTTATGAGACAGCTTGTGTCAGATTTGCTCATCAAACATGTTTGATATTTATAATTTGGGATCAGGAACGCTCCGTCACGATTGGGAGCAGTTAAATAATCATAATGATACCACACAATAGAGAATTTTGTGGACAAAAAATTGTTTGTGATAAGCCTCGAATCGGGCCACAACCCCCAGCAACTTGATAATGAAGAGGTTGTCATCATCTAGTGGTCTAATTTTACAGTTTTTGTTTTTTTTTTGGTTGATCATTTAGATGTAATGCAGTTAATTTCAGCTTAATATTAGCCTGTTATAAAATGCATTATGTCATGAAGCATGTCACCATTGTTGAGGTTTATATTTCTATGTAAGAGGGTCTATGGCTGAAAAGATGCTTGAGAAGCCTTGCAGTGGTCAACCTGAAGCTTTTACCTGCACATCCACTGATGCTAAACAGGGTTGAGCCCAATCTCTATCTGGATGGGAGGCCTTCGTGGAGACTGGGTAGCTGCAGGAAGAGGTGTTAGTGAGGTCAGTGGGTCTGATGCCCCAGTACAGTTGCAATAAGCTGTACTGTATAAAGGGTGTCACCCTGGTGTAAAATAGTCCATACAGCACGTACTGCCCAATGCCCCAGTACAGTCTCCATAAACTGTACTAAATAAAGGGTTAAAATAAACCCCAGAAAATAAGGGGTGTAACCCTGGGGCAAAAACATTCCCTACATTACATACAGTTAGTTAGTTAGTTTCACATCACAAATGATAATGTATTTTATTTAGTTCTTACAACTTACATGGAAGCACTCTTTGTTTTTCATTATTATTTTTAATGTTTTTGAAAGAAGTCTCATATGCTCATCAACCCTGCATTTATTTGATAAAAAAAATACAGAAAAACAGTAATATTGTGAAATATTATTAAAATTTAAAATAATGGTTTTCTATTTTAATATACTTTAAAATATCATTTATTTATGTGATGCAAAGCTGAATTTTAATCAGCCATTACTCCGGTCTTTAGTGTCACATGATCCTTCAGAAATCATTCTTATATGCTGATTTATTATCAGTGTTGGAAACAGCTGTGCTGCTTAATAATGTATATTGTTAATATTGTTACTATTGTTTCTATTTCGGAAAGATTATATATTGTTACAAAATATTTCTAACCGCAGAAAGATTTCAATACACATCATGTTTTAAATGTATGTCTGTAACCTGTGCAGTCTGAATTGGTCAATCTAACTCCCAACAAAGGGTGAACTGTTGATAGCACATAAAAAATTAAATGCGCGTGTGCGACGTGTGCGAACAAGTATGTGCATTTACAAAAATTTGGTGGTGCGCATACTTTTCTGATGAAGAAATTTGCATCACACCAGAGGTAGGGGACTCAAGTCACATGACTTGAGAAGTCGCATATTGTAAGACTTGAGACATCATTGAGATTACCATCATTGTAATCTTGTAACTGAAAAAAATAGACCGTCATTGAAATCTTAAAAGAACTCCACATCGTGACGGTCTAAGAACGTTCTGGGAATGTTACTAGGTGACAGGTTACCCCGCTAGAAATTCTACATTCCCAGAACATTCTCAGAACGTCCCCACTGGTGTTAAGGATGTTGTCTAGTAACGTTCCCAGTACGGTCACAGATGGTCATGATGTGGAGTTCTTTTAAAGGTTGGGGGACATTATTTGGTGGACCTTCAGGGAACATTCAGGACTTTCTGGGAATGTTTAGGGGACTATTACTATAGGACGTTCTGTTAACTTCTTAAATGTCCTCTCTGTAATGTTCTTGTGCGACCATAAAATAACCAAAATAGAACATCCCCCTAAACTCATATCGGGAACGTAATTAAATGACCAACAGAGGACCGTGTGGGAACGTTCTGTTATGTCCCAAATATCCTCTTTGTAACATCCTTATGTGACCATAAAATAGCTCAAATGGAACGTCCCCCTAAAATTATAAAGGGAACCTTGAACTGCAGCACTTTCATTACCAAAAGAGGACGTTTTAAGAACGTCCCTTATGTTCTGTAAAGGTTCAGTATTTTTGTCCCCTTTAGAGAAATTTTAGGCAATGTTGCGCAAGGTCACGAGGACGTCGCCTTTAGAACGTTGTTTGCTTTAGATGGGCTCTTGATTCTTGACATTTTAACATTAGTTTTTCTCTGGTTGCTTTAACTGTTTAATGATGGTGATTTAATCATCATCTCAAGAGTCTGAACTCTGAATGTGTTAACTGTTAGTTTTTTTTCTTTTAAAAATTGTATCTTTTTTTTAATTCATTATGCTGACAGAGCTTTGAACAGTGTCTTTCGGACTCACACAGACATCATGAATCAGCGTATGAACCTCAACAATGGTGACAATAAACAAAAATCTTTTTGTGACTTTAGCTTGTTTTGTGATGCTCAGAACTGATCTGTTTATCTGAAAATTTTGTCACCATTGTTGAGGTTCATACGCAGAATCTTGATGTCTGTGTGAGTCTACATGATCTTTTTTCAGCATAATTTCATGCAGTGTTATAAGAATACAAAAACATGAAACTAATAAAACATTCAGAGATTAGTGAATAAGGCTACTAAAAGATGATGAAGTCATCAACAATGAGCAACCAAACCCATTTGATTTTTTTGTAATAAATGTGCTTTGGAAACACAAAATTACAACAACTGGAGAAAATCTAAGTTAAAACATCAAGGGTCAGGAGCCCAACTAAAACAAGCACTTACCTCCATAACGGTGCCTTCAAACTTTATAATTTTAAATTAAACATCAACACCTCATTAAGAAGTTTTGTATGAAAGAAATAAAGTCAGATTGGTTTTTAATAAGTGAAGACGCTGAGATCTAGAGAGATCTGTTAGTGTTTAATGTTGTCTGAGATTTGTGAGGTTATCATTGTGCTGGAGAGTAGAGCCTGTGCTTCAGTCAGTGATGAGCCAGAAACACTGATGCTCTGCTGCATATTGCTTTATTTAAAGACAGTAACTGTGTAGTTGCTGATGCAGTGATACAGCAGTTACTTTAACTCATACATGTGCTTTTGTCAGCTAATGACTTACTGCAAGAGTTTTGCATTTTAAAACATTGTTTTGTGTCATTCATACACTCACAGACGTCAACATTCGGCATATGAAACGCAACAATGGTGACATGCTTCATGCCAGCATACAAAACACATTCATGGTTCCCAGCATGCATTGTGACATGAATAAATTATGCAACTATTTTTTTTTTATTGTAACCATTGTTGAGGTTTGTATGATGAGTGCTGATGTCTGAGTGTGTCATTTTTAAACTACCAAATTTTAGACAATCCAATATAAATCAGCTCAGTGTTAAAAATTATTTCTATCACATTTGAGTGTATTATTTCCTCTTCACATAACACTCCAATAACAAAAAAAGACAACTACTATAAAGCAGTTGATTAAACCACTTTAATGCAGACATTTGTTTGTTATTAAAGGTGACCTATTATGCCCTATTTAACAAGATGTAAAATTAGTCTCTGATGTTCCCAGAGTGTGTATGTGAAGTTTTAGCTCAAAATACCCCACAGATAATTTTTTATAGCATGTTAACATTGCTACTTTTAGTGGTTGAGCAAAAACGCGCCGTTTCAGTGCGGTCCCTTTAAATGCAAATGAGCTGCTGCGCTCGGCCTAAGAGGGCGGAGCTTCAAGAGCTCGTTCTCTGGTGTCAGGACGCGCTATTCACCTTATTTTCCGCGACAACAAGGGTGGCGCCATTACGTTCGTTTTGTCATCTTACTTCCGGTTGAGGGACCTAAGCTAGTAGTCGCTAGCGGTAATCCTATAGGCCTATTTAATGTTTGTAAACATTCGGGATGCGCGCGCATCATGGTTGCAGAAAACCCGGGAGTGATAACCAGTACGACTAGAGAGTTATGACGAAGCGGTTCAAAGTAGTTAAGATTTAGAAACATTATAGAATATTTTGATTTGTTATTTTTTTAAAAATGTTGTCGGCATATCACAGCAGCTTCACCCAGCGATAAGCACTGTTATTTAAAAAAATTAACATTACCGAGTGGGATACAGCTTACGGATCCCAGATAGCAACTTTGTGTCGGCCCAAATCCGGCCCACATCTGGCACATGCGGGATGATGATCTGGGCCACATGTGGCGGGAATGATGGCACTTGGGCGGACCGCTCCTGTTTGCCAGATCTGGACCACAAGCAGGCCATAGAAATGCCAAATGTCAGCCAAGAGCAAAGAACTGGACCTTATCTGATCCACAAAATATTTATATATTATTTATAGAGTCATCTCAGCATTAACAAGCCTGTTATCAAGCAGAATCACTGAAGGAAAGAAGGAAACAGAAAAAAAGAGATGAGCAGAAACACAAGAACTACAACTGACTTCAGTCACAGCCTTAGAGGAAATCAACTGAAGATAAAAGACATTAAATCTCTGAAGATCTGATTAAACAACTCCACAAACAGCATTACCAGCTTCACTTATTACTAACCAGACTGACTTTATTTCTGTCACACGTCTACAGAAGATATTACTGAGAATTAACAGAAGTTTAACTCTCATGTTTGTTTCATTTAAGGTTACCATGATGGTGATTGATGTTTCCATTAGTTGGCCTCTTAACTTTTAACATATATATTTGTCTTTTCTGACTGCTGTAGTAGTGTTTTTGTCAAACATTAGCAGTAGCAAAGAAACTGAAGTGTGATCATTGTTAACTCTTGATGATTTGTAATTATCATGAAATAGCCTGCTTCACTGAAGTCATAATAATTAAATATAAATGTTACTGCAAGATGAGATCCAGATATATTGCAGAAATCAGTTAGAAGATGAAAATAAATAAAAACACAAGAAGAGAAACTACTTTGACAAACAGATATCAGTAATCAGCATATGAATCTCAACGATGGTGACAATAAACAAAATATTTAGACAATCAGATCAGCTGCATAATGCTCTGATGCATTCTGGGAGTTTTGTACTATAGTACCCAGCATGCATTGCGGCTACATGATGTTTTTGATTGTCACCATAGTTGAGATTCATGTGCTGATTCTTGATGTCTTAGTGTGTGATCTAGAATGCCTTTAAAAAAAAAAAAAAAAAAAAAAAAAAAGTAATTTCTGCATTACAGCTTGAGCTCGTGTCACAGAAACACAGGGCTTGTAATGTTAGTGTATTACATTTTCTCATCTAAACAACATAATTGATTCAGGCCATTTCACGATGATAGTAAAATCATCGACCACTAACAGCCAATACCTGATCTCATTTCAATTTTATTGCTGCTGCTAATGTGTTTGATAAACACACCATCGCAGCAGTCAGAAACGACAATTGTATATGTATAAAGTTAACAGGCCAACTAATGGAAACATCAATCACCATCATGGTAACCTCAAATGTAACAAACGAGTTAAACCTGTTCATTCTCAATAAGAGCTTCTGTAGACGTGTGACAGAAATGAAGTCAGTCTGGTTAGTAATAAGTGAAGCTGGCAATGCTGTTTGTGGGAGTTGTTTAATCAGATCTTCAGAGATTTAATGTCTTTTATCTTCAGTTGATTTCCTCTAAGGCTGTGACTGAAGTCAGTTGTAGTTCTTGTGTTTCTGCTCATCTCTGTTTCCTTCTTTCCTTCAGTGATTCTGCTTGATAACAGGCTTGTTAATGCTGAGATGACTCTATAAATAATACATAAGATTTTGTGGATCAGATAAGGTCCAGTTCTTTGCTCTTGGCTGACATTTGGCATTTCTATGGCCTGCTTGTGGTCCAGATCTGGCAAACAGGAGCGGTCCGCCCAAGTGCCATCATTCCCGCCACATGTGGCCCAGATCATCATTCCGCATGTGCCAGATGTGGGCCGGATCTGGGCCGACACAAAGTTGCTATCTGGGAGCCGTGATATGAACTAGGAAGACAGGGGAAGAGTCATGTCTTTCCTTAAGAAAGGAAAATCAGGGGCTCAAAAACGAAAAGAAAAGAAGATTAAAGAGAGAAAGGCAAATGAGGGCAAGCTGCTCACTCAGGTTTTTGAAAAGAAAGGTGAGCTACAAATGCATCATCGAGCATTGACATTGTTTTAACATAAATATCTACTCCAGGTAGAATAGCATACATTTATGTTCGTACTCTATTTGAATAATATACCAATACTTTATAGTATCACACCCTACATAGCGAGCAAACAATATTTCTGAGTAAATAACGGAGTGAGAAGCAGACGGAGGCGGAGCCTGCGCAGCTTGTCTCCTCTTCTGCTGCAGTTCTCCCCAGAGTCAGAACTTTACATGAAAACACTGTATATTTCCCTCCATTATCAAAATCTAACACCCGCGAAAACACAGATCGTTAGCGCCTATTTTACCGCATTGTTATGCAAATTAGCTCGCGCACGCTCTTACATTAAGTACAGGATTGTTCTCAGTTTAATGCACATCTTAATGATTGAAAATGACTTATTTTAAAACGTAATTCAAAGACTGAATGTCTAGTTTGGCGGTTAGTGTACCCTGTGATTCTATAATCTGCATTTATTTTTAAACAGACAAATAATCAGCAATTAACTTGTACTTAACCTACACTTTAAAAAGGGTATTGTGACAATAAAGGATATTTTAGCAAGTTAGTAGTACTTTTGACAATGAAACAAAAATATATTAATCAGAGTGTGGCTTATTTTGTTTACATTTTAAGTGTTTTTATGATAAAAATGCAATACCCCACCCATTGGTATCACTATGGTATTTGGTACAGGGGCCCAGCAAGATGGTTTGTACCCAGGGCCCAAAATTTGGTGCTACGCCCCTGCCTCGCCCCCCAAACCGCCTGCAGTTCGAGCGAGTGCACTACAGTGTATCCAGTACCAACTCAGTTGCTTCTAAAAGAGCTATTTTCTGAAGAGCAAATGCAAGTGAGTGCGTATTATGTCTGCGTAAATCCCATGCAGAAGCCGCACTCACGGAAACGACCTGCTCTCACTGTGCGAGTATGAGTCTGGCCTCTTTGCGCTTGTGGATAGCGTTCTTTTCAGAACGCGACTCTGCCCCTCGCGCCCTCCCGTTTTCTTCCTCCCAGGAGCCTGTGAGGAAAAAACAGTGGGGCAGAGGATCCCAGCACTCGGATGAGAGTGAGCTCACGTGTGCCTCACTCTCTCCACATAGAGAGGCTTCCCCCGTCCATTTCTCCTGCCCAGACCAACTGCCCTCTGCCATCGCGAGCGACTTGGTCTCGTTCAGGGGATCTGATGAAGAGCATGTTATTGGCAGCTTCAGATGCTGAAGAGTGGTCGGGCTCACTTCCTGACCCCGCCCCCTTGCCATCTTTGGAACTGATTGGAGCTCACCCGTGCGCTGTCTAAAGCAGTTGAGCAGCTCAGTCTGGAGTGGTCTGCGCCTAAGGAACCCACACGCAGCCACTTAGATGAGTGGTTCTTGCCTGGATGTTGCCTACCTGGACGTTGCCCTTCTTTCCAGAGGTGCATGATGAGCTCACCAAGTCATGGTGTGCTCCCTACTCTGCCCGACTGCATCCTTCTGCCTCTCACGCACTCACCTCTGTTGACGGCGCCAGGCAGAAAGGATATAAAAAGCTGCCTCCCTTGGACCTGTGTCCACCTGTGTCTGCCCGCTGCCATTGGATGGAAGGTGAAGGCCGCCCACCCATCCAAGTCCTGCTATAGCACCTTGGCCCTTGCTGGACGGGCATACACCTCAGCTGGTCAGGCAGTTTCTGCTTTACACTCCATGTCGGTACTCCAGGTGTACCAAGCGAAGCTCCTCAGAGACCTGGATGAGGCTGGGCATGACTCAGCCACCTTCAAAGAGCTGTGTAGCGACACGGACTTGGCCCTACGCGCCATGAAGACCACGGCTCAGGCTATTGGGTGTTCGATGGCCAGCCTGGTGGTGCTGAAGCACCACTTATGGCTCAACCTGACTGAGATCAAGGACGCGGTCAAAGCCGTCTTCCTTGACTCACCAGTCTCCCCCACTGGTCAGGTTATGAACTCCATTCGCTCAAAGGGCCCCGTTTTTCAATGCCGTGGTCCAAACCTCTGTGGAAAGCAAGGATGCGCATCTCCTGCGTTTCGAGGTAAACACCATGCTGGCAAAAGGAGCCATAGAGGTGGTACCTCCAGGACTGAGCGAGTAAGGTTTTTACAGCAGGTACTTCCTCGTTCCCAAAAAGGATGGCGGTCTCAGACCCATTCTCGATCTCAGACATCGGAACAGGTCCCTGATAAAGCGCTCATTCAGAATGATCACTTTGAAGCAGATCTTCCCGCAAATACGCCCGGATACGGTTCTTTACCCTAGATCTGAAAGACACTTATTTTCACATCAAGATAGCCCCCCATTACAGGCGATTCTTGAGATTCACCTTCGAAGGGGTGGCATACTCCACCCCTGGTCACTCCACCCCCACTTACACTGTTAAAGAGTTGGATTCTCATGCTAAACATAGCCAAAATTTCAAAATATGAGTTGGACGTATGACGGAGTATTTCTGTTCCAAAAATTCTCTTCCAAATAGTCACAGTTTCTGGATTTTTTTTCAAGTATCGGCCTGAGTGACGTCAACGGGGGCGGAATTCCTCGTACAGGCACATGTGTGAGTAAAACTGCATCAAATGTCTGTTTTGTTGGCAATAGGTGCCTACCCTGCTAATAGAATTTGTTAAAAGAACGTTCTCTAAATATTCAGTGTTGGTTCTGGGAACGTAAAACGTCCAGTTTCATCGCGACTACATGAAAAGTGCTTTAACTGTTATAAAAACACAGATTTTTGAGCATTAGTGGAGCTGAAGGCGTGACAATAAACACGAAACACACGTGATCGTTGTCATGCGGTGAATCCGGCCAATCATGAAACAGCTGTGACGTCATCAGCGCTCGTGCAGCCCCTTTTGAGAAACTGCGCTGGCTGACTCAGGCGGCTGATCTCGAATCGCTCTCGCGGTACTTTGATGCCACATGTCACAGTCACATGACGTCAGTGCTGTCTCAAGTCGGACAACATTTCTTACCGGCATGCACTGCTTCAAGTCAGCCGCCGATCGGCCTGTATGGCGCTGCATCAAGTCGAACAAGCCTACAGCAGGAGGCACTGCCTCCCTTGCCTCCTCGGAGGAAACGCCCATGGTGCCGCACATGATAGCCATTACGCTTTCTGCAATGGTAAGAGAGTAACAGACCCTCTCATCTCCATATTATATACAGTCTCTGGTGAAAGTGACTCGGCAGTCCACTAGTTTCTATGGCAATATCAGCTGCTTTGTTAAAAAAAAAAGTACATTAAAGCTGAAATTAAACTTGAATGATGACAACACAGAATAAAATACTATTGCTAGTGATCATCAAATCCTTTTAACAGTTTATTTTACAGACTTTGTGTAAGCCTTCCACTTTTTTCACAAAACCTTTGCTCTCTAGAAACTCAGTCAGTTTGGGTTAAAATTCTTTAACAGATCTAGCATTAGCATTAAGCTTATAAACACTAAATTAATACTAACATATGAAATTAAATTAAGGACATGCATCAGAAAAATTGGAAATGTTGGACAATAAATATATGAATATAACAGCTTGATTTTGCAGTGTTGTCTAATGTCCGTTAAAGCAAAAGTGGGAATTATGTGATAACGGACACAGCAATGCCTCATGTATTATAAGATCATTATGTTTGTAGTGTGATCCATTAAAATGTATAATATAGCCTGTTTCAATTCAGATAAGTAATAGGCCTACTATTTGGCTATTAATTAGGCTACATTAGGTCTGATCTATAGGCTATTGTTCACTGCAGACATGATGGTCTTAAATTTATTAATTTTACTATTAATGAATGTGTAAAGTTGCATAAAATGGAAATACTATAAAGTAGGCTAACTACATTACCTCAGATGGTTGAATGGTTGGATTCCACAACTGGTCAAATAAAACATATATAAGACAATTCAACATTTACTGTAGGTGCCATAAAATTTACTGATGATTTAATTTGAAAAATATCCTTGAAAAATGTTCTTTTGCGCTTCTGATTTGGCAGTGAAATTCGCCGATTTTGGGTGTGTAAGATGGATTCTGGTCCAGTTAATATTTTCACCCCATAATGGCGGCCGCGCTACCGGAGCGCCAACTAGTGACTGTTGCCCAAAAAGTATCAGAGTGTCGCCTCTTGGGTTCTAAACAGGGTTCTAAATTAACACCCGCCAACCCGCCAAATGCGGGTTAAAATTAATTTTGGCGGGTGTTAATAAAAACTTACTACCCTGACAGCAACAGAGTGACAGCCCAGACCCGGCCCACATCCAGTCCGCATGTAATCCATATGTACCAGATGTGGGCCGGATCTGGCCACACTATTTTGCTGTCTGGGTAGCTGGTGATGCCCCGTTTTATAGCTCGTTCAAAATAACCCGCAAATACATTGCAAAAAAGCCCGACCAACACACAGCAGTCTGTTGGTTATATCGGAGCAATAGTGTAGTGATTATATTCACCAACAGAGGGGGCTGTGCAGCTACACTGTCACTGCTACACTTGGTCGCGCGCGCGCGCCGCTACTTCATGAAGAACGTAGCAGAGCGCCATTATCATCAGTTATCAAAAGAAACATCGCTATTGGTTTCAACTTTTAGTAACATCATGTTAAATTAAAGTAATACGGTTATGTGTTTTATAACAGGGCTTAAACAAGGTGCGGGATTGTTTTGGACTATTTAAACGTCCTCAGTCACAAAGCAGCAAGGTGCTAAAGAGGATGTTTTGTTTTATACATTTTTGCAATATTACTTGAAACTGTCTTTACTAACTGATAAAAGACTATTTATTAGGTGCACTGAAAGGAATAATATTAATATACTTCATCTGTGCACGAGGTAGGGCCTTAAAAACATCAGCCAATCGTTTATGCGATCATCGCGTAAACGATTGGCCCTCTGGCTTGTCAATCACTGCCATGACGTTCCTTGTGAGAGACGTGCGCGGATTGGCCCTCTGGCTTGTCAATCACTGCCATGACATTCCTTGTGAGAGACGAGCGTGGCTGCGCGCTCCAGTAATTTTCCACACTCCACAGGCGCCGCATGCAATGTTTTTGTCCGGAGACAGGAGTAACAACTGCAGATTATGAGTTACATGCGGTGAGTCCGACATAATGAATCCACTAACACAACACAGCGAATGCCGGTGGTAAACACTCGTGTTCCAATACGAGTGTTTACGAGTTTTGGGAGGCGTTCCTTCGAAGGAGGGGGGGTTGTTCTTACGCATGCGCTCATTTCAAAAACTCAGTAACAGTCTTTGGATTCTCAGTCGACGAAAAAATCCTCTCTATCACCTTTAACTGTATCACGAGGTGAAGGTACACTCAGATATGAATAAATAAAACAATTATAATAAAATAATAATACACTTGCAACTTACTTAGTGCTTAAAATTAGTCTAAAATGCAGAATAATAGTTAAAAACAGTTTGTTGTAATTTCTGTATAGTAGCCTATAAACAGCTCATGAAAATGAAAATATTAAATTCAATAATAAATGTTAAAAATATTTGTTAAATGCCATTTTATTTATCTTATCTCATATGTATGTTTTTTTTAATTTTGTAATGTGATTTTTCAAAATAGTGTAATACGTTTTTAGTTAGGCTTGGTTAACAGTGTTATTGTTTTTTGATGAATTGTATTCAAACCAGACCAAAAGTCCAAATAATAAAATTAAAGTAGCCTCAACTTATTAGGGTTTACAGTGAACAATTAAAAAACAAAAACATTCAGAAATGTATTGTCCCCGTTTTTATTAATAGTTAATAACAAATGAGATTTCTGTGATATTTTGACCGCTCAAATAGGAAATGTCCATTTCAGAAATCTGGTCACCTTAGCATGTACGCAAAAGAAAAAACAAAACGAGCAATTTCGTGGTGGGAACTAATAATTTTAAAGTTGAGGCAGTAAAGGACCATGATCTGATTCAAACGATAGAAATGTTTGCACTTTCTGTGCATATTTTGTTGTATGCATTGTACTTTATATGTGTTTTTCATGCCAACAATGTAAATAAAATGATCAAATGCATTCAGTGGCACTCATAATTTCTCTTATTTTCACCGGAAAAAAAAATTTGGCTAGTGGAAATTCTGATTGGCTGGTGATCAAAAAAGTTAATTTAGAACCCTGGTTCTAAAGTCTTTGGTGGAGAAGAGAGGCGCGTGATGTTTTTCCCCAAACGCATTCAGTGGAAATCCCGCCCTGCATCCAATTTCATTGGCTGAGGTTACAGTGACGGGTAGGTTTAGGGATCAGTGCCTGCGTCTCAATACATCCAAAATAGTATGTGACATTAGTAATATCCAATACTACTTAGTGCGGATAGGGTGGATAGTATGCACATTGGGATGCAGGGAGTGTTTGCTTTAGGCAATCGTCACTGTGATTGACACGCATCGTGGGCAATCATAATAATCCTGAAATGGACTGTGAATCTTATGCGTATTCATTTGCTCGAAACGAAACCTTGTGAAGAACAGAAACTTATACAAGGAGGAGCCCGTGTTGACTGACCTTGTTTAGGAGATAACTGTTTGCTCCATCATAAATAGCTACATCCGTGAGCTCACACAAAGTGCAGATCGCCACTGCTGGAGAGAAAACATCTACAAAACCAGACCACTGCTGCCCATCATGATGAAGTAGGCTAAGTGTTTAAAATTAATTTATGGAAAAACATTGTGATTTACGATGTGGATATTTCAAATTTATGACGTTTATTTAAGAATCAAATACCATAAAACGTTTCATAAAAATATAAATTGCATCCTGTTTCTTATGTTTCATTCAAATTTTAATGCTGTAATTTTTCACTGTAATACTTTTAATTTTAAGGTTCCTTGCTATGACTTGCCTCTTTTTTCTTCTACCTTTAATGGACTACTTGCACAATCGCTTCCAAATGCGCAATCTGAATAATACATAAATAAAATTCTCCACTAACTTGCCGCCGTCAAGTGCTTGTCTTCTCATTAGCAGTGTTTTTCTCTTAGTCATTATATTTCATACCTGTTAAATTTACATTTAAATGAATTTAAACGTGCAGAAGAGCATACAAGATATGCACAAACAAACTAAGCTGACGATTAAACAGCAGTATAACCTAAGCCATAATTAATCAAATACTTATGAAGGCGAACCATGGTTTTACTATAGTAAGAGTGTAGTAACTATGGTTAGGCCTAATTGTCGTATCAGCAGGCTTGCGTTGGTGCTATTTTATTTCATTGTTTGAAATAGTTGAATGAATGTGAAAACTGCCTTAACGATGTTAAATATTTAATTAATCTTGAATTCAATTCAATTCAATTCACATTTATTTGTATAGCGCTTTTCACAATACATATCGTTTCAAAGCAGCTTTACAGAGAATGGATGTCAAAATTTCAATATTAGAAGAATGCAGTTAAAAAATAATGTAATAATTTGTGCAATTAATTTACAAATACTGTTAGCATTTAATTTTAAGGTAGAAGCAATGAGCTCCTGGAAAAATGAAATACATCAACAATAATTAGGATATAGAAATATATAGATATAGAAATTTGGGAATGTGCATGGTGCATCTTCTGAAGTCTTCGCAGGAGTTGGCGCCGTCTCTTCATAGGTGTGTTGGTCATCTGAAGTCTTCTTAAGAGGCTGGATCCAAACTGAAGCTGATGTCCTCTCTAGTCACCTCGGGACAGGTGTCCCGAGGTAAAACAGAAAAGCAAATAGAGAATAATTAGCGTAGCTGCTGTTCATAACATTAAGCAAAGATACGTGCAATTGATCTGACATGAAATGCATTGTGTGAACGCTTGGCTAAAGAGATGCGTCTTTAATCTAGATTTAAACTGGGTGAGCGAGTCTGAGCCCCGAACATTATCAGGAAGGCTATTCCAGAGTTTAGGAGCCAAATGTGAAAACGCTCTCCCTCCTTTAGTGGACTTAGATATCCTAGGTACAACCAGAAGTCCAGAGTTTTGTGATCTTAAAGAGCGTGAAGGATTGTAGGGCGATAGAAGATCAGTTAAGTACACAGGAGCTAAACCATTTAGAGCCTTATAGGTCATTAACAATACTTTATAATCGATACGGAACTTAATGGGTAACCATGATAAAATTGGTGTTATATGATCATATTTTCTTGACCTGGTAAGAACTCTAGCAGCTGCATTTTGTACTAATTGTAGCTTATTTATTGCAGAAGCAGGACAACCAGCTAATAATGCATTACAGTAATCTAGTCGAGACGTCATGAAGGCATGAACTAACTTTTCTGCATCAGAAACAGATAACATATTCCGTATCTTAGCATTGTTTCTGAGGTGGAAGAAGGCTGTTTTTGTAACATATGAAATATGATTTTCAAAGGACAAGTTGCTGTCTAATATAACACCCAGGTCTTTAACTGTCGAGGATGGAGTAACAGTACATCCTTCTAAATGCAGATTGTAGTCTGAGAGATTCTGTGTACAGGTTTTTGGCCCAATAAGTAATACTTCAGTCTTATCTGAATTTAATAGAAGAAAATTACTATTCATCCAATGAATAGTAATTGAAGAATTACTATTGAAGAATTGAAGAATAATGCAATGACATTCAAAATCATATTATGATTTTTGGCATAAATGTGTGAATTACATACAAATGATTGTCAGTGAAAAAATGGCCCAGAATAGTGACTAAAATTAAATGATATTATGTTCATTCTGATTCATCGCGTCTCACACTGCAGCGTCGCGATCACTAGTAGAGCGCCGCTGACACCCTGAGGTGAAAGAATCACGGCTTATGTTGGATTAAAACTTAAAGTTCCGTTGAGTTTGGAAAGGTCTGTACACACGGTAATCATCAGACGTCTCTGAATATGTCTGGAATTTAAAAATCACCCCGAGAACTCTCTTTTTAATAGGCGTTTAACAGCTCATTGAAAATAGATATAACCGGAAACAACTGAGCCATAATATATCAAACCGGATGTGCGTCACGAGGCTCAGTGCAAGACAAGTAGTCCATTGAGGATTTACTGTCAAACAGCTCCATATCCTCAGATCTAAATGTGTCCGCAGTAAATGACTTCGTAAGGTTAATTTCTCTTTCTCTCTGTAACTCCAGTTCCTCACTGAAAAGCAACCTTGAGAGGCTGGAGTGCCACTTCACATGGGATCTGGGGCAAAATCGAAATGAGCTTCTAAAGATGAAGAGGAAAATGGAGGATGTGGACCAGGAAATGTGCACTTGGCCAGTTCACTATTACAATCTGCTGGGCTACATCCATCAGGCTCTTGGCTCCAGCACAGAGGCGCTGATGAACCTGGACAAAGCAGAAAGTGTGATCCAGGAGCAGGGAACAGAAGAGCCTGAAGTCCGGCTGCAGGTCAACAAAGCTAACCTGGCTTGGGTCTACTTCCATTTGGGAGAGATGGAGAAGAGCAAAGAATATCTAGAAGAAGTGGAGAGGCTTCAGGGAATGCATCCTGCTCCACCTGGATGCACTTTACACCCTGAAGTCAGTGGAGAAAAGGGCTGGACGCTGGTGAAGTTTGACTTGTCAAAGAAGTGCCAGGCGATTGATTACTTTAAAATGGCTTTAAAAGCACAACCAGATAGGAAGGAATGGCACAAAGGACTTGCCGCGGTGATGAGCAAGCATTGTGTAGATTTTAAATTCACTCCAGAACAGATTGTAGAGCAACTGAAAATCGCACATGAGAAAGACCCGAATAGTTTGCTCCTTCATGCTCGTTACTTACTAAAACTATCTGATCAGGAAAACGTGTCATCAAAAAACATTGAAAGGGAGATGCAAGATTTACTAGAAAGAACTCTTGAAACTGGAAACCTGGAGGGTTTGCACATTATTCTCAGGTATTATAGAAAAGAGATTTATTTTGATAAAGCTCTTCAAATAGCAGAGAGTTTCAAGAAAAGTTCCCCTCTTCAGTTTTAGCATCGAAACTTTTGGCAGAATGCTACAAATGGAAGGTTTACAAAATGGAAGGCAGTGAGGAAATGGAGATTTTTGCTAGGAAGGCCATTAAGTTCTATGAGGAGGCTGTTAGACATAACCCTCACTCATACAAAGTAAAGATAGCCCTTGCATCAATGTACAGATATGCACACAACAGGAAGAGATCAGATGAGATTTATCAGCAGCTCCTGTCAGAGATAAAGGATCATTCTCCTGATAGGCAACAGCATATTTACTACAATTATGCCTTTCATCTACGTGACTGCAGACAGTATGATGAATCAATCAAATATCACATTAAAGTAGCAAAAATCCCAAGTGATTCAGTTGACAAACAGAAGAGCATGAAGATTCTTCAAAAAACTGTGAGAAAAGGGAGAAGCCGTCACTGTGAGGAAATTCTGCATATTCTGGAGAGAAATAATATTTCTGATTAAAATGTCATACTTCATAAACAAACAAACAAACAAACAAACAAAAACCTTCCATTTGTATAAATTTGACACAATTCTAAAAATTTTATTGGAGGTGGGAAAATTCTCTTTCTCTTGTAGCATCTGGACCAATCAGACACACACACATTATTCATTATATTTAACGAATAATCCAGCAAACTCACTCTCCCAACAAAGGTGTGTGAACCATCCCCCAAAACTGCAACTAACATCCCTAATGCAGCCAACACCAGGTCTCTGGTTACAGGGGGGTATTCCAGAAATCAAGGTTAACTTGCTGTCACATATACCCTGAACTCTCATTTGATTAACCCAAACTTTGCTCACTCGAGGTATGCTGTTTCCAAAAATGCGTCTGGGAGTAAGTTCAGCCAACCCAGAGTATGTTCCCGGTTAACACGCAAGACATTCTCAACAGAGCAACAAATAAATGATTTACCATGGAAACAGACGCTAAGAAAAACCACACCATTCTACTACTACTTTTGTTTAATGCCGATTTACATAACCAACTTGGTGCACGTCGCCACCTATTTGGTGGTTGTACCATAATTTTTTCATCTTTTAATAAGTAATCAGTTAACTGAAAATAAGAATTATATTGTTTGTTTGCTAAGTATTTAATAAGATATCTCATATGTATTTTATTATAGAAATTATAGCATAGAAAACGTCTTGTTATAAAAAGGGGGAATAAAGCAGATCCATGTGTGTGGATGATAATAAATTAAACACATATATTAGAATTGAATAAACATTTAAACATTACCACTTTATAATAAAATCACTACTGTTATATATAGCTGTAACTATAGAACAATATATATTTTGTTACATTAATATGACTATATTAATTATATAACATGCATCTGAATACCTCTTGAGCAAACTAACCCTGGAACATAACCTGCTCCGGAGCACATTTTTGGAACCAAAAGCTGAGGTTATCCGCTTACTATACTCTATTACACACACACATAACCACTTTAGAAATGTATCAACATGTATTCGATTTCACTGTGATCATTTCTTTATAGTGTTTTGCCTATGTATTAATCCTTGAATGCATGTGTTAGTATTACTTGATTAATCAATATTGCATATATATCATTCTTGATATCAACAAATTTTTTTAATGAACTACATGATCATGTATATTACGTTGATACCTATGCAACATATTAGTATTATAAGAATCTTGAAGGTACTTCTCTTAAATACCCAATTAAATTACATATGCAAAAACCTGCTATAGGACAAAGGATCGTAAAGTTTCCCTCCAAAGGAACAACTTATTGGCTCACACACCATTAGAGGGTGTGACGTCATAGTACAGAAAAATACCAGGCAAACCCTCCAAGTTTTTGGTTTCATTGGTTCTTTCTAATCATTTTTACCTCCTCATTGTTTTCGGCCTGCACCTCAGACATATTTTTTGGCATATAGAGGAGGTGAATGTACAAATCATTTGAGTTTGCAGTTTTGTTTACAACAAGTAACATTTAAAGCATGTGATATTGATAATATTGTGTGGGCTTGACCTACTGTAATTTGATTGGTGATTTGCATATTTACCATCTAACAGTGAGGAAAGGAAGACTTTGGCTATGAAATCCATTGAGCTGTTTGGAAGGTTGTCAAACATTACCCTAATCTTTTACATGAAAGACAAAAGATATAAGTCTATAAAAGTATTATGAGGAGGGGCAGAGACCTTCACTGTAGGGCAGTTCAGCATTTTCTGGAGGGAATTAAGACTTTGATTATAATATGCAATAAAAGTATTATGAGGAGTCAACTAATAAACAATGTCCCAAAATCATACAACAATCATTAGTGGAGGGTGTTCTATTTAAATTTCACTTAATGCATAAAGATATTGTATATACAGCTATATTTTGTTATGCTATTCATTCTGTTAATTGTTTCCACTGATGTAAAACTACACTGTAGTGTACTGTATAACACTTCTTGGAGCTGGATCATGTGCTTATTGTGTCTGATTATAACTATTGTTCACAGAAAACACGTTCACAACTGCTTTCCTTTGAGACTTTAATTTCTGAAATGTGGATATACAGATGTGTGGCTTACAGTACATGTTTCTGTTTCAAATACAATAATAAACATTTAATTATTAAACACCCATTCGTTTGATTATTTTTTTTAGTTTGTTGTTTAGATTTACTTGACCTGCTCAGACCTGACCTGCCTGACCTGTTGATTTTGTAACTTTGTTTTCAGTGTGCAGTAACATAAAAATGATCGCCCTTTTCTCACAAGTTGAGTGCATTTCAAACATGATTTTCTGTTTTTACATTTTCTTAAGGGAACTTTGTAGCTTGCTGGTGGAAAGACTGAAGATACATTCTGACAAATTGAATATAATCTACTGTAACAAACAAACAAGGTCACGTACAAATAAATACGCGTTGTTGAGAATCACAAGGCATTTAATGTAATTTTAAAAAATGTAAAACAAGAAATTAATACTGTAATTTGTTCCCCTTGTCAAAAACCCATAATTCCCATCAAAGGCACAGAATTGTTCATGACCTTTATTTGAAATACAGGCTATCAAACTGCTTACATATACTATCTAATATTGTTGTTGTTTCCTTGGCAATGATTTAGCCATATTTTTCATGAGAGTCCATAAAGTCTATTCACCAAAGCATTATCTGAATGGTGAGCAGCTCACACAGAATATTCACTCCTAAATCCAAAGAAAGCTCTGCGGATTGATGCAGAATTAGGAAAGCTCCATTTAACACATTTGCCATAATTAAAAAAATTCAAACATTCTTCAGAGTTCAAAACATCCCCATAGTTTCCACAAAAAATAATAAACAGCACATCTGTTTTTAACATTTATTTCACAATACTGCTCTTTTACTATATTTGTGACTCAATATGCATCCTTGGTGAGCCTAAGAGGCTTCTTTCTAAAACACTTAGGCCCGCTTTCACAGACAGGGCTTAGACTAAGCCAGGATAAGGCCTTGGTTCAATTAGGATATTTAAAGCTGCTGTCCGCAGTTTTTCCTCTTTGTCGCCATCTCTGTTTGAAACATGCGATTGCAGTCATATGCGGAACAGTTATCTGTACGTGCATTGTGCCTCGGCACAGCTCGTCAGCGCGGATGAATCTAATGTTTGCTGTCAGTCACCGCACCGGTGTGGATACTGTATTTCAGAATCACAGATTCTACGTCTTGAAAGTATGATCAATATAAGAATTTTCACGGGTAAATATCATCTGAACAAGTAAGTAACATTTCTGCCACTTTTGTTTTGACCAACTGAGGAAAAAAGCATTAGGCCTACAATAAATCACGCTGCCAATGATTATTAAATCTAACGATCGCTTAGCTCGAATCATGTCAAACCGTGCAAATTATTATTACTGTTATATTGTTCTCAAATTGTTATTGTTAACAACATCAGCACTGCGTGACTGTGTATTTAGTGTGTATTAGCGTTACCTGTAGATTTCAATTTCTGTATCCACTCCACAGTCCAAAGTCTTTTGCTTTTTGTCTACGGCTGAATCTCAGTTGTCACTGATGATTGTCATTTGGACCTTTCTGGATTACAATCCACCATCATAATGATAAGTTTAATTATTTCAGCTGCTGTGAGAAAAGGCTATAAATGTGCCGCTACCCGGCGGCTGATATATATAACTGACTAGCCTCTCGACGGGACTAGTGATGTCCGGTTCGCGAACGAATCGTTCTTTTTAACCGGTTCTTTTCAGTGAACCGGTCGAACCAGTTCACCAAATTGGTCTGAATCGTTCCAAACAGTTCGCATCCCCAGTTAGCAAACACGAATCCACAAATTACTAAAGTTACTCACTTTTTGACGTGCCTGACACTACCTCTCGAAATAAACCAACATCCCGGAGTTATTCAGTTAATCCAACAGTACTGACTTAACCTGCTGTGAAGAGAGAACTGATGATGATGGGCACGAGCAGCAGAGCAGCTGATATGAGTGCGCATGTGCGGCGTACACGAACGAACATACACGGCCTGTCACGGTTCTCGTTCTCGAGTCAAGAACCGGTTGCAACGGTTTTCGGATCATCAGTACACAACCGAGAACCGCTTCTTTCGGACATGTCCGATTTGAGAACCGGTGAGCTGATGATACTGCGCATGCGTGTAATTTTTCAAGAGAACGAAAAGCACGACAGTCAAGTTTTGTTGAACATCGGACAGTGTGATAATATGAAACGTACTGGAAATATGTTTATGACTTAATTCAAAATACAAAAAGTTTATTGTGCTTTTCCAAATACACCATAGCAGATTGATAGCATAAAATACTACTGTACATAATAAACTACATGCCAACATGAACATAATACACAGATCAAACTAATGTTCAGAAATAGTTCTACAAATTTATTTTTCTATATTAATGTTATTTAAAAAGCAATATAGTGAAAGTTGTGCAGTTGTGCTTTCAAGTTAATTTTTTGTAAAGATTGGAAACATTTATTTGTTTCATAAATAATCCATGGACAGCTTATTTAATTTCTAAACAAGGTGATATAAAGATAAAAAATGACGTAATCAAACTAAAGCGAGAGCAAACAGAGACTCCTTTTGAATCGCTCTCGCGGTCCTCGAATCTCAATCTCGTTCTCGAGTAGAACCGGTTGCAACGGTTTTCGGATCATCAGTACACAACCGAGAACCGCTTCTTTCGGACGTGTCCGATTTGAGAACCGACGAGCTGATGATACTGCGCATGCGTGATTCAGAGTGTGATCTAAAGCTACAGAACAGTAATGACTGTCAGAGCACCGGTTAACTAGGACAACTGATGCTATGAGAGGACTCGAATGAGGGGCCAATCTGGCGAAACGTAAGTTTATTTAATTACAAATAAATCGTAATGTAAGTGGATCATGGTTTCTGCTCTGATGAAGACTAATTTATTCACTTTATAACTGTAAAACTTTGTTTGCACATCACTGCCTGTATATGTCATGTGTTTGGATGCTTTAGATGCATAACTAAATTGTAAGAAACGCTTCAGATTATAATGTTTTAGTTGACTGATGTTATGATTACTGACTTTATATATTTGAATGTGTTAAGTTTTTTCATCCCGTGTTATGAAATATTCGGTGTCTGAGATTTTCGGTGACACTGGGCGGAGCAGACCTGAATATTCACGAGTTTTCCTGTTTTGAGTTAAAGCGCCACTGAAAATGTTAGTGCACGCTCTTCGGCTTACATTAAAGGTATTAGCCTATGTTTCAACGTAAACGAAGTCAAGCTTATATTCTAACTGTTATTGATGCACAATATTTTTTTATAAGCTATATTGTGTTATTTGTGTCATGTGTTAGCTATGTTTGATATGAACACTGATTCGCCAGAGGTGTCGTTTAGGTGTCGTTAGGATTCGCTAAACGAGCCAATAGAGTTTTTTAAGTAGCCTATTTTTGTTGTTTCTGTATTACCTTGAGTCTTTTAAGCATATAGTTTTGAAAGGTTGCCAAAATGTATGGTAGCATAATAATAATAATTGTGAACTGTGGTGAAGGCAGCAGTAAACTTTCCTAGTTTGCAGAAGCACTAATCTGTGTAGACTTGAATTTCTAGTGTTATATGTATGTTTCAAAAATTGCACACATGCATGAAAACATGTTAATGTACTTTAAATATTTTAATGATTACCCAAATCCATGATGAATTATGCATGTGAACTAATAAATATCTATAGATAATATTCTTGATTCATTCCCAAATATAACTTTTGCCAATAAATATCCCTGTACACCAGACAAAGCAGACACTTTTATTTTTCACTTTGTTTTGAATATGACAGTGTATTAATTTTAATAATACAGGTTTGTAGTAATGTCATTTTATTATATATTTCAGATTGAATGTGTCAGTAGCAAAGGCTGGTATCACTGAGATTGCATGAGCAGACCAAACTTTCATTTTCAAATCATGTGATTTGAGATCACAAGACCCTGTGTAAAGTGTGTTAATGTGTGTTTAAATACAAGTGTTTTGCTAATATGTCGTATTATATGTCGTGACTTCTCCTCATTTGTGAATAAAATTTCAACAAAGAATCATTTGCTCTTTTTTTATTCAAAATGAAACTACTCTCATTATTTACTTTCATCTTTGATATTACAGATATGCAAATTACATGTTCTATTATTTTAGCAGCTAATTTAACATAAATAAAATTTTAATTGTTATGGAAAGCTTGTAGAATAACTAATACATTTCATTGTGAATATATGCAGGTTTGCTCATTTAGTTCCATATAGTTTCATATCACCACTGTGTGAAACTGAATCCTGATTCACAGTGCTTCATGTTTTTTCACATTTAAAATGTTTTGTCAATGAAAGCATCATTTTGTGGGGAAAAAGTTTGAGAATGTTTCCTAATAATATGAAAAAAATACACTTCATTTTAGGATTTAACAAAGTCTCTTAAAAATAATAATGTCTGGTTAAAGTTATGCAGCCTATCAACTGAGAAAGCAAGGGAATGACTAAATAATTACAACTGAAACTTTTATTATGCAACCACAGATACATACAAGTTACTTCTCAAACGAACTAAATTAAAATCAAAACATTACAAACAAACTCGATGGCTGTGGCTCATTTCTAACGATAGACCAGTGGCTGTAATCACTACTAAATTATATCTCACGTCACGACACAATGTAACCTACAAACTATTGAGCATACATAAACAGTTATTAATAAAAAAGAATCTTAACTTAATTCGATGCGGAAACGCAATCACGTTACCGAAAACAGTTCTGTGATCCAAGGACAATCCACTAAAATTTTCAGTGGCGCTTTAACTCAAAACAGGAATCTCGTGAATATTCATGTAAGCTCCGCCCAGTGTCACCGAAAATCTCAGACACCGAATGTTTCATAACACCGGCCCGCGATAGACGACGTCATCGCGGATGACGTCATTACGTCGGAGCGTAAAAGAACCGGTGAACCGGTTTTTTCAACCGGATCGAACTGTCCGAAAGAACCGGTTCGCGGAAAAGAACCGAACTTCCCATCACTAGACGGGACTCCTTTCTTTGTTTATGGACGTGACGTAATGACGCACAGAGGAACTGCTGCATGCTTGAATTTCCCGCGGAAATCCGCCATGTCGCTCTTATTATAAAACATTATTACAAGCTTACTGTTCTGAATCGAGACAAGATAATTAGATCGTTTTGAACACTGGCTGGTTATGTACTTGTTCAAAAGTTGATTTTCGATAATTTTTAACCAAAAAAAGTTGCGGACTGCAGCTTTAAGTAGTTTTTATAAACCCTAGAAAAAAACATTACTGGTGGTAATCTTGAGACAAAACAATGGCACTGACATATTTTAAGATATGTCAGTGCAAGTTGCTTTCAGTTAAAACAGCTCAAACATGCATTTTAGTCTGGGACTAGCTTAAGCCTTGTCTGTGAAACCGGGGGTAAAATCTTACAATCTTACAACTTTTGAATGGTAGTGTACATTATAAATACATTGAGCTGTGAATGGAGCAGTATACATGTAACTACTGGGCAAAGGACATCTGTTTATCTGACCAGCCAATCAGATTCAATCTGCTTAAGAGACAAATAACAAATGAATGTCAAATACGGAATCAGTTTCTTTTGTAAACTCATTCAAATATTTGGAACATTTTATAGAAGTTACTATCAGTCTCAAGCACAAAATTTCACATTTAAAACATGAAATTATAAGTAAAATCCTGTATTTTGGGAGGTTTGAGCTTGTGTTTATGGCAGTCCATCTCACTGATGAGAGCTTTGGATCAGGAACATAAAAACTCTCATAAAACCCTGTTTAACTCCGGAGGGGGCACTTTCATGTTTCTTGACAGCAATATCGCTGTACTTTTCTACTGCTTTAGAAATCTCCTGTACCTGGTTGTGAGTCAGTTTATGCAAGAGCTCCCTCTAGTGCAGCGGATGATCACTCTCACAGCGGCCAGAATCACAGCACTGCAGATCAGAGAGACTCCACTAAGGAAGAATGTAGCTGTGTAGGAGCCTGTCTGATCCACTAGCCAACCTGAGAGAGAGGGATTTCATAAAACTCTCTGATTTGGTTAAATACTGTATGTGTAAACAGTAACTGCAGTAACTTGTGTGTGATTGACTCTTGGAATGTATTGGAAAATGAGAATCTGTGTGTTTGTAAGCGTGAAAGAGAGAGTGTGTACATTTTCTCTGACCTCCGATAGGTGGGCTGATGAGGTAGGGGATGGCGTGGAGGAAGTAAACAACTCCCAGAGCTGAGGTCAGGTGGGTAGAGCTGACAGTGTCAGAGGTCACCACAGGAATAAGTGCCACGTAAGCTCCATCAAAGTAGCCGTAGATGAGAGAAAAGGGGACGAGTAGGGAAAAACCATTCAGCAGAGGCAGAAAGAGACAACTCAGCCCTTCTGACCCCACAGCCAGCATGTAACTCACCACCCTATATGGCCTTAAACACCTGAACATAACACACACACATACAGATCAAACCGCAGAGTTAGATGGTTCCATTAACAGTTTTTTTTAGTATGTTCAAGGAATTAATAAAAAAAGAAGATAGTTTTAACAATAATAAATACATTTTTAGAAAATAGGCGTTTGTATTGTACCAGCTTTTAATGACATTTCAGTGCTTTTGTTCTTTTTCAGTCTATTTAACATTAAAGTCGGCATGAAAATGAAGTTGCAATCATCTTTTCTTCCCTATTGTTACATATATCTGAGTGAAATGGCTTCTAGTACAAGAAAAAAAAATAGGGACTACATTTTGTCCATCGGGAATTGATTGGATCAATGGATTGCTGTTGTTTGCTGTTGCTGTGATCTCATATATGAGAGACAGGTTGCTGGAGGGGAGAAGATAAAGTTTTACTTCAGCAATAAAAAAAAATCCACAAATGTGATGTTTGACTAAAGTCATTTTTGCTTATTTGTATAGTTGAACTGGATTTTCCAAGGTCAGCAGCAAAGACATTGGCTGATAAAGTGAGATTAAATACATAAAGTATATTTGTGTTATTTAACATATTTAAACATTTCACTGTTTTTATTCATTTTAAGGAATACTGAATCTGTTTTTGTGCAAGTGAGATGAGTAAACGAATGTTCACATTTAGTCTAGAAATACAAAGTTCTGTCATGAAACTCTAGATGGCGCAGACTGACAGGTCCGTGATTCAATCTGCTAGCATTTGCTGTATCATTTGCTGTAGCATGCTTTCAGAAACCCTCCACCTTCCCCAGCTCCACCTGTCTAGATCTGCTATGGGGGTTATTCATGCATGTTATACAATGGGTACGGAAAGTATTCAGACCCCCTTAAATTTTTCACGCTTTGTTATATTGCAGCCATTTGCTAAAATCATTTAAGTTCATTTTTTTCCTCTAATGTACACACAGCACCCCATATTGACAGAAAAACAGGTTTTTCTTGCCACAATTCTGTCTCTGAGCTCTTCAGGCAGTTCCTTTGACCTCATGATTCTCATTTGCTCTGACATGCACTGTGAGCTGTAAGGTCTTATATAGACAGGTGTGTGGCTTTCCTAATCAAGTCCAATCAGTATAATCAAACACAGCTGGACTCAAATGAAGGTGTAGAACCATCTCAAGGATGATCAGAAGAAATGGACAGCACCTGAGTTAAATATATGAGTGTCACAGCAAAGGGTCTGAATACTTAGGACCATGTGATATTTCAGTTTTTCTTTTTTAATAAATTTGCAAAAATGTCAACAATTCTGTGTTTTTCTGTCAATATGGGGTGCTGTGTGTATATTAATGATGAGGAAAAAAAATGAACTTAAATGATTTTAGCAAATGGCTGCAATATAACAAAGAGTGAAAAATTTAAGGGGGTCTGAATACTTTCCGTACCCACTGTATGTGCAGTAGTGTCAGCCTCAGATGTCACGCCCATCAGAAAGTCACGTCACTGTTGACTGAACGTCTGATGCATATGGCACACTTAACTGTGAAACACTTCAGGATTTTCGAAGTCGTCATCTGGTTGGTTGAATTCTACAGGATGTCCGGGAGATGTGTGTGTCACGTTCTTTAACGGTCTGCCTGGAAACAAATGCTGTGACGCCAAACCACTTCTTGGAAGAAGAACGCCGCCGTGTTTACAACTGTGACAAGGAGCGCTTATCAGGATCGATTAAACGCTGGATTTTCAAAAGTATGTGAAGTTCGCGGCTCCATTATTGCATTAAACTTGCACAACATTCTGGAATTAATAATTTATTAGATGCACGTCAGTCTTTTTATTGTTGGGACATCAACTTTACATTTTCACGCCCCTAAACATGACGCAGAACAAAACGAACTGTGATTGGTTGCGTTACATGTCAGTCAAACGTCTTCTTGGGCAGTCCTTGGCCAATGAAAGTTGCGATAGAGTCCAGACATTCTGCCGTCAGTCTGAAGGTCTGGCTATATGAGACTATATGTGAAGCAGCAGCAGCATGTATTACATGCTCACATCAGCATGTCTGTGAATGTATTGGCTAATGTATAAATTAAAAAAGTAATGCATTACTAGTTACTTGGGGAAAGTAATCTGATTACGTAACTTGTGTTACTTGTAATGCGTTACCCCCAACCCTGTACATTAGTAGACATGAATGTGATTTTAAGGACAGATTACAGTACCACAAATTTAAGTCAACATCTACCTCCACAGGTTCTGTGAAGTGAACCGAAATCTAGCATAGATGTAGCTCTTAAATTTCTGTAATATTGAAATTTGTGAGAAAAGAAAAAAACATTCACAACAAACTCTTACTTACTTTCTATCAGCAATCCATCCAAAAGTGATAGTTCCGACAATCCCTGACACTCCAAGTATGGACATGAGTAATGCTGCCTGTTGAGGGCTGACGCCTGCACTCAGTGAATAGGGCACAAGATACACAAACGGTACACTGCAGCCATATGCAAGGAACAGGTAGGATACCAACAGCAACAGGAAGTCTGGTATCAACAGGAAGGAATATTCTCTCAATATGGGTTTCCTTACGATAGACCATAAATTTTCCTTGGACTCCTTCAGTATGTTTGTGTTTACCACCTTTGATTGCGCCAGAGTGGTGTGGTTAGCGATTGCTTCGGATTTTGATTCTGGGATAGCTGTATTCTCTTGATTGGTGGGCAAACGGCCACCATCTGAATGTACTAAAGCTGGGAATGAGATGTTCCATTCATCTGTGTTTTTGCTCAAAGTCTCGGAGTCTTCAGAGAGATCCCGTCTATAGTTTAGTTCCTCATCGGAGTGTGTATGCTTTGCATCAGAGGGCCCTGACTTATCTGCCTCCATCTGTTCTTTTCCATCCCTCTGCATATTCTCAGCTTGTTCTTTTCCCCCTCTCTCTTTAATCATTTTATCTGTATCCATATGTTTTACCTCCACTGATCTCCATTCCTGTGCACTCAATTCAACACTGAGGACTGCATCAGCAATTTTCACATTCAGCAAATCAACCCTTTTGTCACTCTCCAAGTCCATCTCCTTCTGCCTCCCTCTTTGGCCTTCCAAAGGCCTCATAAGGGCTCCACAGACACACAGGTGGGACACCAAACCCCCCAGAATGAGCAGCGCACCCCTCCAGGAGAAGAACTCAATGAGGAGTTGCACAGCCGGTGCTAGTATGAAGGTTCCAATGCCGCTGCCTGACATGGCGATCCCGTAAGCCAGCGCTTTTCTCTCGCTGAAGTAAGAACCCACCATGGCGATTGCAGGAGTGTAACTAAGAGCAAATCCCACTCCTGTGCAGAAAATCAGGATGGTTAGTATTCAAGACTACGGATATGAATGGCTAGTTAACTTTTTTTGTTCAAAATGAACAAAATTTAAATAATGATTCAATACATCATCAATCCTTATTCCAAAAAAAATGTCTTTTTGTCTTATCCTGATTCAAAGTTGAATATAAGCCTATTATAAGTGTTTATATTTTAGACCTGAAAGGATGGTTTTCACAGCAAATTGCGTCACTCGCCCGTGTGTGTCTCATCATATCCGTAAATAGAGAAAAGTTGCTCCGGCTACTTTGATGTGTGTATGATGTGGGAGTGGCATAGGATAGTTGTCACAACGAGCAAGAAAGGTTGACATGGAGCATGTTACATCTCAAACCTCTAGGGAATCACCCATTTTAAAATAACGCTGAACAGAGGAGAGTCTGCTGGCAAAAAAAGAACTCATAATAAAGCGAGAAACAACGTTGGCTTGGCTTTACGACGATGTTGAGAACTGGAAAACTGGAAAATGATGATTATCAGTGCAGTTGAAATAGAAGTCTCTGTTTGAGTTTAAAATATTAAGAATGTTGTGGATGCTGCTGTATGTGCATCTGTATCAAACCTGTAAGAACACCAAGTGTAAGATACAGGAACTCTACGCTGGTGGCCAGTGAGCTGAGCAGCAGACCAGCAGAGGAAAGAAGTCCACCAATAATCACAGCAATGCGAGAAGAGAGGCGGTTCCCTATGTAACTACCCAGTGGTGCTATAATGAGAGAGAGAAAGAAAGAGAAAAAGAATGAGGTGGATTGCATGATAGTGGAAATGCATATTATTTTCATGTTATGGCTGATAACCGATATATGTATAAATAAACAAATACAACACTAAATACTAAAATGTATATTTTTAAAAGGTTCAATTGAATTTATGAAAAATAAAATTTAATTTGTTTACATTTAACAATTCAATTAACATTTATTTGTAAAGCGCTTTTCACAATACATATTGTTTCTAAGCAGCTTTACAGAAAATGCAGTGTTATTAAATTATTTAAGATTCACTTTAAATGAGTTAGATTACAGTAATCTAATAGTAAAACCAGGGGAAATGAGCATTAACAATTAAATATTGACTGATAAATTTACATTATCAACCTATACCAATAAATAATAAAAAATAGTATCAGCCCAACCAACTGATATGGTACAGATAAATCATGCACAAACATTATGTTTTCTCATTATGTATCACTGAATCAACCTAATATATTAAATTACACCAGAAAAAAATTGTGCTGGATGAAAATAATAAATAGCTCTGTAAGATCGCTTTTACAGTTAGCATTAACTCTTACATATGTGACTTTTTTTTATTAAACTCTACCGTTTGTGTGCATTTATGTGTGTCTTTATTTTCACGATTAATAAATATTGTGGTCCCACTTTATATTAAGTGGCCTTAACTACTATGTACTTACATCAAAAAATAAGTACAATGTACTTATTGGGTTCAGATTGAATTGCAAAACACTTTTGCTGCTATTGAGGTGTATACGGGTAAGGTTAGGGAAAGCTTTGGTGGTGTGGGTAGGATTAAGGGTAGGGGTAAGGGTTAAGGGATGGGTCAACAGTGTAATTATAAATGTAATTACAGAAATTATTACAGATGTAATTACATGCAGGTGTTTTTAAAATATAAGTACAATGTAGAAACATGTATGTACACAATAAGTGCATTGTATCAAATGATTAATTTAAATGTAAGTATATAGTAGTTAAGACCACTTAATATAAAGTGGGTCCAATATTGTTTATGTATGCATCACAATCAATCTATCTGCTTAAATCTAACTAAACTAATCTAATCTAACTGCTTAAACTAAGTAAAGAATCAGTGGAAAAATAGATTCCAAAAGATATACCCAAGACCCCCACATAAATATGAAAATGTGTTTCTGTGAACATTCTGGCAGCCAGATAAGTCTGGTTTAGGGTGGACTATGCACTGTAAACCTGTCAACACAGACTTTTTTTTGAAAACAAAGTTCTCTTAAAATCAATAATAATTGAACTGCCACCTATAAGTCACAGAGTTTTGCTATAGGGTGAACACTGGGGGATTTTTTTATTCGAGTCTTAAATGGGTCTTACCACACAACATTGTAGTGCAGTCCAGCAGAGAGTGTATCCATGCAGTTGCAGAATAATCTCTGGAAAAGTATGACTGGAATTCCACAAAAAAGATGGAAACACACCTGCAACCAGCATGAAAATGGGCAGATTTGAGAAAGCAATATGCTAAAGATCATCTGGTGCTTACTGGTGCTTAGTCCTTTTATGTACAACATTTTCTATCAACATCCAAAACTGGATATTTTCCCTAGGTTGTTATCCAGCTTATTTAATGATTTAATAATAGAAGATATGAATAATTCTGTCTTGGCTAGTGGCTAATCTTTCAAAAACACAAAAGACCATCAGAATTCAACTTGGTTGAGTTTAGAGGCCATTTCAGCAGCCTTTAGTTTAATTTAGTCTCACATTAAAGAGGACCTATTATGCTTTTTTTATTTTTTTTTTTACATTTTTAACTTTCTTTAGTGTATTGTTGCCGTGTTTGAGAATGAAAAAAATCTGCAAAGTTCCAAAGCACAAAGTCAACTCCAGAGGGAGTTATTCTCTATATCAGTAAGCACTGTTTCTGAACTCCCTGAAACACCTCGATTGTAGTCTTCTTTCAGGAACATACATATCACAATATTCCTCATTTCAATAATTCCCGCCGAAGGGCGAGGACTGGAGTGGTAGAGTTGGGTTAGTAGTGTGTTACCATAAACTCGCCGTTATGGTAAAGGGTGTGATTCTGAAACGCGTTGGAAGCAGTTGACCAATCACAAAACACTGGTCCAGCCGACCAATCAAAGCACAATGTACATTTTGGATAGACAGGCTTCAGTGAGACAAACTAGACAGAGCGTTACAGACAGACTGGGAAGAGAGGTGCTGCAACAATGTAAAATATGTGAAGAATAATGTGTTTTTTAACATTCAAGCATGAAAACCTATTCAAGTAGACGGCAAAAACAAAATCAAGACTTACCATATGGCCTCTTTAAACTGACAAAACAGAGGTGATGTAAGGGTATCACCCTGATTCCTGGTAAGGTAAGAAGTGCATATAAAAAAACGTGACTTGGGGGAGTCATGAACTGACCTAGTGACTGCACGTGTGCAAACGGTGGTGAGAAAACATCCAGCCACGATCATCCAGCCCCATCCGCCATCCGGAGTGGCCGCTGAATGTGGATTTTTTTCACTCATCTCTAGACTTCTGTTGGATAAGATGCTTCCTCTCTTCATCCTCTCCCTCACTCTCTCACTCCTTTCAGCCTCTTGTTTCCTTTTCTGTCCAGTTTCAGCTGGTTTTGCTCTCTCCGGCTCTGTTTGGGACATATTTACTTGCTGTTTTTCTCTCATTACTTCTGGTCCTTCTCTATAACTATAAGGAGCTTTTAAATGCCATCAAGCAAAATCTGCAGCAGAAACAGAACATTTTTCAATGTTAGCCACCTTCTCAAACTGTATGTGCAATCTAAATCAGTCTGGATGTAAAAAAAAAAAAAAAAAAAATCAACAACAAAAAACAACAACTCTATTGTTGCAATAAAAGTGAAACTGCTTCAAATGACATTGTGGTGTTTTGGACTAAATACTAAAATGTATCAATTATGTCTGAGATAAAAAGGATAGTTTAGACAGAAAATTAACATTCTTGTCATCATTTACTCCTTGTGAATGTGTGAACACAAAACTCGGGATTTATCACTCTATGACTGACTGGTTAGTGAGTGAGAGACCTTACAAAAATCTTAACTGTCCCAGGCTGAGACTGTCCTGCTACATATACTCTCTGAGAGGTTTCCATGATACACACAGTGACCAAGTTACTACACACTAGTCTGATTCAAATGGAGGCAAGGAACACAGTGTGTCTTTATCAATGCCAAGAAAGAGGGCCAAAATCTACTTCATGGGGCAAAAGTAGTAACCTTATTGCAAAAATTATTAGACATGGAACAAAGCTTCATTCATCCAACCAACTCCTGACAATAACCATTACCAGAGTTAGATATTGTCCTGACATCACTTACCTCAATCTTCGTCTGGTAAACCAGACCACAGTCAGACCTGATGTGATGACTTAACAGTCTTGCCTCACTGAAGAAACATCTTCTACATAACAAAAAGTCACAATAACATTAAAAATTTTGGAGTCAGATGTTTTTCTCTTTTTTTTTTAATTAATCATTTTATTCAGCATTAAATTGACCAAAAGTGACAGTGAAGACAAAAGTTTTCTAATAAAAAAAAATGTTCTTTTGAACTTTCTATTCATCAAACAAACTGTATTAGGGTTTCCAAAAAAATATTAAGCAGCTGTTTTTAACTGAGATAATGTTGACAACGCACACACTCTCTCTCTCCATAATATATTAGCTATAGATACAATAATCAATAACTAAAGGCACTATGCACTATCCTGTAAGTAAAACAAAAGAATTAGCCATTTAAGTTGTACCCAGAAAAGGGTCAGAAGAGTGAACATGTAAAAATCTAGGTACAAGAATAAATAATTATAAATTAGCAGATGAGAAGAGTTGTGTACAATCACCTGGGGAGTTTTTCTGAAAAACATACAAACAACAAGATACATGACTGAGCGTTTGAAGTGGTCAAAGAGAAACAAACTTACTCTGAAACACATTTCCCAGTGTACAGAATCTAGAGCAGACGAGGAACAAACACAAGCACTGCTCTCCTCCAAAGTGTGGTACATATTGGCGCACATGGCTCTGCATCACTGCACGGTGTGCGCGCTTGGACAGATCAGCAGGGCGGAAACTACAGCCAACCAACGCGAGGTGGAAGTAGAGGGGGCTGCTTCTTGCAGTCCTGGGTCGGATATTTGCCATGTTTTCCCTCTCACCCCACCATGTGTGCATATTATTATACAATGACTTTAAGGGGGTCGACTGTTTTAATGGAATTTCAATAGCAAGTTCTCTTGACGCAATCTGTTTAAGTTCGTCCCGAGCAAACCAAACGCTCTTTTGGTCAAATTTTCACTAGTACATTTAGTTGCCAAATAAATAAATATACAAACAAACCTATACGATAACGTACCTATCGGTGTTTCTATTTTGGCCATGATGAGTGCTGTTGTTACCTATCTCATCAGCGAAAGAGCTTTAGAGCCAAGTGAAAATACGCCCTGAATGAATTGTAAACTAACTTTTTTGGTTACTGAAATGTTTGAAAACCCTAAAGAGAAATGTTTAAATGTAAAAAGAATATGTAGCCTGCTTTTAAGAGTCTACCCCCACCGTTTGTTTTGAGTTCCTGGTGTTAAGCCCAAGCTTAATTGACGGGATGAGACAGGAGATTACAGGAGAACAGCGATTTGCTCATGCATATTACCCTAGGGGGCAAGATGATCACTCATTTGCTTTTGAAAAACATTTATCTGGTAAGTGTGAGAGGGGGTAGTGGATGGTTTGATTGTTCTCTCGGGTTCAGTTTAGTGTACTTTACTGAGTACTGTAAAATTGTATTATCAAGTGTTAAGACAAAAAAGAAAAAGAAAAAGATTTGCACTCAAAGATGGATAACACAAACCTGTGCATTTGTTAAAGTGTAAGCATTTAAAATGTGTGATTGAATAAATAACTGAAAAGAACACAAAAGTGGCCATTTCTCAGTGGGCTCACTTAAAGGGATAGTTCACCCAAAAATTAAATTTTTGTCATCGCTTACTCACCCTCAAGTTATTCCAAACCTGTATTTGTTTCTTTCTTCTGTTAAACACAAAAGAACAGTTAATGGTAGCCATTGACTTCCATAGTAGGAAAAAATTACTATGAAAGTCAATGGCTGAGATCAACTGTCTGGTTACCAACATTCTTGTCTACCAAAATATCTTCTTGTAGATATTTTCCAAAACTCCAAAACTCACACAGGTTGGAACAACATCAGTGTGAAGTTACAAATGTTATTTAAATTCATTCAAAAGTGACTGGAGAAGAAAACAGAAATTCCGTGCGCCCTCAGACGAGGCAGTTATGGAAAGATATGAAGAGCGTTGTCCGAAACAGCTGAACTCATGCCCTGCGTCCGAAATCGTCCCCTATACCCTTAAAGGGTTAGTTCACCCAAAAATGAAAATAATGTAATTTATTACTCACCCTCATGTCGTTCTACACCCGTAAGACCTTCGTTCAGCTTCGGAACACCAATTAAGATATTGTTGATGAAATCTGATGGCTCAGTGAGGCCTCTATTGAGAGCAAAGCCATTGAAACTCTCAAGGTCCATAAAGGTACTAAAAACATATTTGAAAAAGTTCATGTGAGTTCAGTGGTTCTATTAATATTATAAAGCGACGAGAATACTTTTTGTGTGCCAAAAAAAAATAAATAATGACTTTTCAACAATATCTATATGGGCCAATTTCAAAAAACTGCTTCATGAAGCTTCTGAGGTTTATTAATCTTTTGTTTCAAATTAGTGATTAGGATCTCCTATCAAACAGCTAAACTGCTGAAATCACGTGTGTCTTGATTCGATTTGTAAAGCAATGAAGCAGTGTTTTTTAAATCAGCCCCATACAGATATTTACCCGTAAGACCTTCACTCGTAAGACCTTCGTTCATCTTTGGAACACAAATTAAGATATTTTTGATAAAATCTGATGGCTCAGTGAGGCCTCCGTTGACAGCAAGAGAATTAACACTTTCAGATGCCCAGAAAGCTACTAAAGACATATTTCATGTGACTACAGTGGTTCAACCTTAATGTTATGAAGTGACGAGAATAATAAAAAAATAACTTTATTCAACAATATCTAGTGAAGGGCAATTTCAAAACTGCTTCATGAAGCTTCGAAGCTTTACAAATCTTTTGTTTCAAATCAGTGGTTTGGAGCGTGTATCAAACTGCCAAAGTCACATGATTTCAGTAAAGGAGGCTTCAGGTGTGTTTGACATCAGCTGCGGCTGGACGCAACCGATTGGTGCGAGTAGCCGTGTACAGACAGGTAGGAGCTGAAAACGGAGACGTGAAGTTGGACACTTTCTGCTTCTCGTGACGCTCAGACTGCGTTTGCATACTTTATCACAGCTGAAGTGATATAAATGCAATATTTGACTAATACACAGATGTTTCAGAGACATTTTCCTTCAATACTTTATGTACTGCTTACAGCGTGTTTTTACAACATAATCATATATTATTTAAATACCAGTGTAGTGGGGTCTACGTTTTTATCAGTTTTAATTTAATAAACATGACAATACAACATCGCGACTACATGAAAAGAGCTTTATCAGTTATAAAAATACAGATTTGTGTGCATTAGCGGAACTGAAGGCGTGACAATAAACACGAAAACACATGATCGTTGTCATGCGGTGAATCCGGCCAATCGTGAAACAGCTGTATCGTCATCAGAGCTTGTCTGGCTGACTCAGGCGGCTGATCTCGAATCGCTCTCACGGTACTTTGAAGCCATACGTCACAGTCACATGGCATCGGCGCTGTCTCAAGTCGGACAAAATTTCTTACCGGCATGCGCTGCTTCAAGTCAGCCGCCGATCGGTCTGTGCGGCGCCGCAAGTCGAACAAGCCTTGTGTTAATGGTTCACCACTGGGGGGCGTGACTTTGGCAGTTTGATACATGCCTCGAACCACTAATCCGAAACAAAAGCTTCGAAGCTTCATGAAGCAGTGTTTTGAAATCGCCCATCACTAGATATTGTTGAATAAAGTCATTAGTTTGTTTTTTGGCGCAACAAAAAGTGTTCTCGTCACTGCATAACATTAAGGTTGAACCACTGTAGCCACATAAACTGTTTTAAATATGTCTTTAGTACCTTTCTGGGAATTGAAAGTGTTAATCGTCTTGCTGGCAATGGAGACCTCGCCGAGCCATTGGATTTTATCAAAAATATCTTCATTTGTGTTCAGAAGATGAACAAAGCTCTTGCATGTGTGTAACGAAATGAGGGTGAGTAATTAATGACAGAATTTTCATTTTTGGGTGAACTAAAGGCCATTTTTGAGTTGATCCTTGGGGTTGACTGAACTCTTTTTTTGAGTTAGAGGCAGAACTGATTTGGGAAATGTGAGTAAATGATGACAATTTTCATTTTGAGTAAACTATGCCTTCAAGAGACCATTAAACAATTAATACTGAATAAAACACACAAAATGCATTTATGTTTTAAAACTTTTATTATTCTTTAAAATTTCCTTCCTTGAGTCTATGCATAATAGAATCAATTAAACCCAGTGAATCACACAGATATCAAGTCTCTCATGTTTTCTTAATAAAGCCACAAATATCAACACAGGCTTCGGATATCTGAGAGATGTAAAACAAAGATAAGAATATTTACATGTTTGTACAATCTGATACAACAGCACAACATATCCATTAGAGTAGCATCAAACAAGCAACGCAAAGGGTCATTTGTTTCAAATTATCAGTAGGAATCAAAAGAAAACAGACACAGAAAAATCTTGGAGAGAAAAGAACAATGTTTCAAAAACCCCTTTCACTCTGAATAACAGCATTACTGACAAAATTGGCAAACAGGACATGAGCAGCTAGTTTCTAAGAGACACATGACTCTATCAACCAAACTGCTTTCAGCAAACAACATTCAGAGCTGACTTTACTGCATAGCAAGGAGAGTGAATATCACTTTTCAGAGGAAGAGAACATTAAAATGACCTCTCAACTACCTTCTGCAATACAGACTAATACACTAATACAGTCTGTGGTGTTTTTTCTTCAATATACAAAATTGCTGTAACTTGCTTACTGGTAAGATTGTAATGTTTGCAAAGCACAAAGCTGTGACTAATACACAATGGATAACAGCTTTGTTTCGGTATAGCATAGAAAAATACAGTGCAATGACAGGCTTGAACACTTTGAAGCATGTTCACACTTGAATCTTTCTAGGATTGTGCGACAAGAAAAATTAGCTAACAATACAATAAATATACAATCTTTATGAATGTTAATTATCCATATGGCATACTGCTGTCATATTGATATATAGTGTTTGGTAAACAAACAGAGCTTCCAAATCTAGAATGAGGTGTTTAAAACTGGATCATATAAATCCTTACAACAATACAAATAAAAAGTAAAAATAATAATAAAATAAAATCACACAACAATGACTGTCAATTGCAACCAGATGTTTTACCCAAAATAATTGAATGCCAAACATACAAGGCCAACCAAAGCAATAATTAAATATTATAAAGGAATAAGCATTTTTAATAAGCAATTTTAACACCCAAAAAAAAATCTCACATAAAAGGTGAAAAAAAAAAAAACCCTAGATATGTATTTTCTGTAAAAGAAAATATTGCAGTTGATGTGAGGTCCCAAAAATCTAATTTTGATTTTTATTAGAAATTTCAGTTTCAATAAAAAAAAGAAATCATAAAAACACAACCTAAAAACAGCCACATAAGTTAAAAGTTGAGAGCAATTACAAAGAAGACATGAAAGACAGCAAGGAGGACTGAAGAACAGAATTTAACTAGTAATGGGGTAGTGTTTTTATTTTTGATTACATATATTATATTTCATCTTAATACTCTAATGCTAGGTGACTTTTGGGAGAAGTAATATGGTGCATGGCCTGGCAAAGCAGGAATGCTTGTATTGGCAGGCTGTCTGGTTTGACTCCTCCCACTTCACAGTTTGGCACTACAATGGAAACACAATGGGTGAGGCTTTGAACTGCCTAAACATATTTGATATATGAATGGTGAAGAAAGGGGGGTTGTGGATAATTGCTGTCATACTGACTTAATCTTTCTGGTTTGACATCTCTCGGCTACTTTGAATACTGTTAGTGCCGTTTTTTTAAACCATAGACAAGAGGAAGGCAACCAAAGAGGAGGTATATGCATATAACTGTGTGCATTCTGACAAAGATGAATGAAGTAGCTTTGGTTTAGATAGGAAAAAGAATGGGAAAAGGCAGAATGGAAAAAGAAGAGGCAAAGCTGGGCAAAGAGGACATGTGGTATGTTAGGGGAACTTTCTATCTGAAGTGTCAAATTGGCCACTTGGTCCCACAGAATTCCCTCTCCCAACTAAAAGTGAGACACCCTGAGCTTTCTGTGTATCCTTTTAAAATTAAAGGCTTCATGTGAATCAGCGCAAATATATATTTTCAACTGTTCTGACAGAATTCCAACAGTGAACTGATTCTGAACTGAACTCTTTTGCCTTAACGCATGGAAAACTGTTAACTGTAGCAAAGAGGAAGTGTGAAAGGAGAGGCAACCGGAAAAGGCTGCTCTAAGCTGAGAATAGTGCCTTTTCTTTACTTAGACAATCTGTGTCGTCCCCCAACAGCCAGGACACATTTAACACAGCACCTGAGGCTTAAATCTGAATTAGAATAGTGTGTTAAACATCATTTGGGGTCTGAACAGCAGTTTAACACAAAAAGGTCCATCATTTGACTGAGCCTCAAGACAGAAAATGGTTAATTTGTTGAACACACTATCACCTGGTGGCAGGTCAAGAACAGCAAAACTGTAACACAGCAGATTTTTGCCATCAGTAAACTCTCCCTGGTCACTACACAATGATATTTACAAACAGTACAAAAGGAGAATAACAAACAACAGGAAAAAAAAATTAACAATTAGGTTCCATTAGTCGTCAGTCTGAGGGAGACGAAGTTACTCATAAAAATATTCGTTCAAATCTTATTTTAAGGGTTATTTACAGGTTAATTTCTATAATGGCTTCTTTTAAATTTTTTCCAGTGTTCCCAGAATTCCAGTGTTCCTGTTGGAGCTTCAGAGATGATGATTCCTTTCATTTATGCATCCTCAGATGACTTCAGCAGTTCTAGAAAAGCACCAACGGCTCCAAAGTATCCCTGAAATGCACATACATGCATATAAGTGTGCATATAAACAAACAATAATTTCATTGAACTACTGTCATATAAAATAAGTGATTCTGAGAGACTGTCGCTGTTATACACTACCTTTTGAGACTTTTACATTGTTACAAAAGATTTCTATTTTAAAGGTGCCCTCGAATGAAAAATTAAATTTATCTTGGCATAGTTAAATAACAAGAGTTCAGTACATGGAAATGACATACAGTGAGTCTCAAACTCCATTGTTTCCTCCTTCTTATATAAATCTCATTTGTTTAAAAGACCTCTGAAGAACAGGCGAATATAACATAACACCGACTGTTACGCCCAAGATCCCAACATTATGAAAGGCATTAGACAAGGGCAGCCAGTATTAACGTCTGGATCTGTGCACAGCCGAATCATCAGACTAGGTAAGCAAGCAAGAACAATAGCAAAAAATGGCAGATGGAGCAAATAATAACTGACATGATCCATGATAACATGATATTTTTAGTGATGTTTGTAAATTGTCTTTCTAAATGTTTCGTTAGCATGTTGCTAATGTACTGTTAAATGTGGTTAAAGTTACCATTGTTTCTTACTGTATTCACGGAGACAAGAGCCGTCGCTATTTTCATTTTTAAACACTTGCAGTCTGTATAATTCATAAACACAACTTCATTCTTTATAAATCTCTCCAACAGTGTAGCATTAGCCGTTAGCCACGGAGCACAGCCTCAAATTCATTCAGAATCAAATGTAAACAATATAACAGTATACAATACTCACATAATCTGACGCATGCATGCCGCATGCATGACGAACACTTTGTAAAGATCCATTTGAGGGTTATATTAGCTGTGTAAACTTTGTTTAGGCACTGTTTAAGGCAAGCGCGAGCTCCGTGGGCGGAGAGCACGAGATTTAAAGGGGCCGCACAGCATAAATCGGCTCATATTTAATGATGCCCCAAAATAGGCAGTTAAAAAAATTAATTAAAAAAATCTATGGGGTATTTTGAGCTGAAACTTCAAAGACACATTCAGGGGACACCTTAGACTTATATTACATCTTGTAAAAAACAGTTCGATGGCACCTTTAAATAAATGTTTTATATTCATCAAAATTATCACCACAAAATTATGAAGCAGCACAACTGTTTTCAACATTGATAGTAATAAGAGTTGTTTCTTGAGCACCAGATCAGCATATTAGAGTACTGGCTGCTAAAAATTAAACTTTGCCAGCAAAGGAATGTTACATTTTAAAATATATTAAAATAGAAAAACTTTATTTTAAATTATAATAATATTTCACAATATTACTTTTACTGTATTTCTGATCAAATAAATGCAGACCAACCCCAAACATTTGAACTGAAGTGTATTTCACAAATTTTGAGAAAATAAAAGCAATAGAATAAGAACAACTGATTAAAACTCAGACATAATTACCTCATGTTCCAGGAAAAGGGCCCTCAGCTGGCCCTTAGACCAGAAGTCCATAGCATAGGCAAGAAGCTTCGTTGACACTGTGTTTATACGCAGAAAGTTCCCCACAAAAACAACCCGTTCAATTTTCTACAGGACAAAACACAATCACATCACTTAGTTATGACTATAGAATCTGTGGATGTTTTACACATTGTTCACACTCATTTTGGAATAAAATTTACAGAATTTCGTGGAACAGATTTAAACAGGGTCAATTTTGATTTTGTGATGACTTTAATTTGACCATATTTACTTTGTTAGCACACATTACTAGTCTTGTGGTGAACAATGAATTTGAATTTAATACAAAAAAAAAAAAAAAAAAAATTGCTGTGTAATCTAATCGAAATCTAAAAATCTGCTTCCGCTTTGGAATGGAATTCCTTCTCTGATGGCTTGGGTTGAATATCCTTAACCACTTCCCCACAACCGTCAGTCTGCTATGAGTGAGGGATGGAAAGGAGGTGTGCTAAAATAAAAACCTGCCCCCTATTCAATATTCTGTTTCATTTGGAAATACGTCACAACACTGAAGTAAAGCTGGTTGCAACTCCCAGTTCACGGGGACTTTAAACTGAGTGCTGAATACTACATACTTTCTGCGGGTGTATATTCCACGTGGGCCATTTTAAACTTGCACTGAATTACCAGCAGGTTGATTCCTGCAGCACTTCTTCAGCACCAGCAGGGGGAGTCCTGACACAAGCAATTCCTTTTATGGACTTTTTATAAGAGCTGCTTAAATCGCAGTTTGACAAATTCAAAGCCATTTGCCATCATCAACTTGTCATAGATACTAGCTACTGTGATAAAAGTCCTGTATTCTCCAGGTATTGTTGGGAGTTTCTGCTCTGATGGTGTTCTGTACACACTGAAAGCCCTGTACAATGCTGCTTGATCACCAGGCTACAAGGCAACACTGTAGAGAAGCCCAGAGTGGCCAGACAGACGCTCACAGCTGCTGCTGACTGCACACACACACACACACACACACACACAACAAAAACACAACACACCTCGTTGACTGCACACATGCGTGCGATGGAGCCAATGTTGTTGGTTATGGTGACGAGTGTTGCTCGAGCCAAATCCTCTTTAGAAATACTGTCCCTCTTCTCTTTGCTCATCATGTGACCAAAACTATAACAAAAACACAAGCACATATTTATGTACCTAACAGACACTTACAGAAAGCCAGTTTATCTACTTATGACATAATAACATAGGGATGGATGCCTCTACAGTCCAGTGCCACTAGTGCTATAATTTACAGTACAAAAAGACAATACAGACAATGCAACCAAGTCTGTGAAGACTAAGAGTTTATTGGTGAAGTAAAAAGCAATTATATATAAATACAATATAATTAAATATAACTAAAATATATAATTAACACATATACATTCACATATAAATTACATGATTTTTTTTTTATTTTACTTGATATAAACAGTTCAAAAGGGGTCAGAAGATTTCCGAAAGAAGTCTCTTATGCTATTCAAGGCATTTATTTGATTAAAAAATACTGTAAAACAATATTAATATTATTAAATATTATTAACATTTTAAATAACTGTTTTATTTTAATATATTTTTAGTTTGTTTCCTAATTCGTAATGTTTTGTATATTGCCCTTTTTATTGTTGTTGTTTGTTTTATGACCCTTTTATTTGTACAGCACTTTGGTCAATTACTGTTGTTTTTAAATGTGCTTTAGAAATGAATTAAACTTGAAACTTGAAACTATATTTTAAAATGTAATGTATTCTTGGATGGCAAAACGGAATTTTCAGCATTACTCCAGTTTTCAGTGTCACATGATCCTTCAGAAATCATTCTAATATGCTGATTTACTGCTCAAGAAACATTATTCTTATTATTACATGACAATGTTGAAAACAGTTGTGCTGCTTAATATTTTTAAAAAAAATTATCAGAATTCTTTGATAATTCAAAAGTACAAAAGAACAGCATTTATTTTAAATCTTTTGTAATATTATACATGTACTGTATTTACTGTTACTTTTGACCAATGTAATGCAACCTTGCTAAATAAAAGCATTAATTTATTTTTTAAAAATAATAATTTTACTTTAAATAATAATTTTTTTTGGAAAGTAATGACTATTAAAATAACCAAGGAATGGGATCTCACGCATGTCACATGAAACAGGCCTACATGTGAGACCCCGTAGCATCACGTTTCACTTGTGGACATTTGTCACCTGACACCACACACACAAACACAGCGTCTTTTGTACCTTGAAGCCACTGCAGACCCCTGTAGGCCGAAACGCTGGTAGTCCCCTCCATAGATGTCCTTCACCAGTTTGTCCACGTTGGTGCTGTCCCCTTTGCTGGCCATCTCAAGGGCCTCCTCAAATGTCTCACAACCCGTCAACAGGCAACACAACCCCAAAAATGTCCCTCCTCCAAGACTACAGAGAAAAACAGTGAAAAAGAAACTTTGAGTCAAAACATGGTTACGGGCTACATCTGAAGGCACATCCTGATTTTTCAGAGTTAGACATGTTCCTGGGTACACATATTTTGTTGATCCTGGAACAACATTCCTGTCCAAAAATGTAATCCTAACCTTATCCCTACCCAACCCAACCCTAAATTCTCCCTAAAATCAGAGGGAAATGATAGGTGAATAACACTGATGTAGAAGCACCTAACCCTGGTTGTAAACCTAAACTTGACATAAACTGTAAACTTGTCCCACAAATCTGACTGGTTGATTGGAAAGTTGTTCTAGGACCAACAAAGATGTTGATTTAGGAACAAATAAGACTTGGTGAAATCAGGTTCTGGCATCTGAAGAGTCCACATGTGTGTTCACACATGCAGACATTTTGACCTTTTACCACAGTTTAAACTATGTGCCTATGGCCAAGGTTGCAAACAAACAAGATCACAAAAGGACACAAGCATGTGGTCACTGCCACACAAAGAAAGGTCTAGTTTGCATAATATAATATAATATAATATAATATAATATATAGGGAAAAGTTTGGAATAATTGAGATTTTTTTTGTTTTTGAAAAAAGTCTCTCATGCTCACCAAGGCTGCATTTATTTGATTAAAAATACAGTAAAAACAGTAATATTGTGAAATATAATTTTTTTTAAATACATTTTAAAATGTAATTTTTATTCTTAAATGGCAAAACCTTTTTTTCAGCAGTCATTACTACAGTCTTCAGTGTCACATGATCCTTCAGAAATTGTTCTAATATGCTGATTTGATGCTCAAGAATAATTTCTTATCAATGTTGAAAACAGTTGTGCTGCTTAATATGTGGAAACTGTGATACACTACCATTAAATAATAATAATAATAATAATACTTGTATGCAGCAAGGATGCACTGATCATTTAAAAACAGTTAAAAAAATCTATTTCAAATAATGATTTCTGAAGGATCATGTGACAATGAAGACTGGAGTAATGATGCTAAAAATTCAGCTTTGCCATCACAGGAATACATTACATTATAACATATCAAAAATAATAGAAAACAGTTATTTTAAATTGTAATAATATATCACAATATTACTGCTTTTACTGTATTGTTGAACACATACAAGCAGCCATGGTGAGCATAAAAGACTTCCAAAATCATTACCAAATGTGGTAACACTTTACAATAAGGTTCATTAGTTACATTAGTTAACTACATTAGTTACCATGAGCAAATAGTGAACTGCACTTCTACAGCATTTATTAATCTTTGTTAATGTTAATTTCAACATTTACTAATACATTATTAAAATCTTGTTAACAGTTAATGCACTGTGAACTAACATCAACAAACAATGAACAACTGTATTTTTATTAACTAACGTTAACGAAGATTAGTAAATACAGTAACAAATGGTCATGGTTACTTCATGTTAGTTAATACATTAACTAATGCTGAACTAATGAACCTTATTGTAAAGTGTTACCGAAAAGGTTAATTCCAAACTTTTGACCTGTAGTGTAAATGAATGTGCTGAATGTTCAGAATTACTACACTGATTTTTTTTTTTAGCAAAAGTGATAGGGAAATACAAAGAGGGATTTGTAAAATGTTGAAGAGTGAACGTAATAGTTCCTGATCCTCCTGCAAGTGTGACAGATTTGGCCAAGAGCTTTGACTTCTGCTGACAAATCTCCTCCCTCCTGTCAGTCTCTGCTGAAAGGCTGTTCCATTCTGGTACAACCACATTTAAAATGCTCATCCAATGACTGACAGTCAGTGAACTTGACTACCTACTCTGTTGTCAATCACAGATTTGTTATCTTCTGAAGATGACTCAGTCTCATGTTTCAAAGGGAAAAATGAACACAGCAGGAGTTCATTTTGCATTCTTGTTCTTCTAACAGGCTTTGATTCTGTGTCCATGAGGGATGAGGAAACAATCAGGTTCATGTGGTTTACGAAATGGCCATAATAAAAAACATCCCTGTTTGAATTTCTTTTGGAAACTACTAATAGAGAAAGAAAAAAAACAACAAAAAAAACAACTAATTTTATCGCATAGTTATTGAGAGTGTGTAACACATTTGAAGTGGTTCCTGTAGCTCAACTGGTAAAGCACAGCAGTAACCATGAGTACATCAGGCAACACATATAAAATCTATACTTTAAATGCATTCAAAGTTGCTTTAAATAAATAATTAAAAAAAACATAAGAGTCTGCCAAACAATGTAAATGTTAAACTAGTTTATAATGGTCCTGAACAAAGCCTGGCTGTGTTACCGACACTCATATTTCTAGGTTTCCACTACATGGTGCACGTTGCTCAGCTGTGCTGACCTGGTGCCTGTCACACGTTTGTAGTTGTCCTTGGAGTACACTGCCAGAATACTGACGCCCGAGCCAATGTTGACCAGCAACATGGGAAAAAGGTTGTCAAGACAACAGGGTCTCTTGATGCAGTTCTGTGTGTCGGAGGGGTTCTCAAAGTAATAGCATTCAGGATGACCGTTAAAACCGACCGAGTCTATGTACAGCAGCCCCTGGATCAGACAGTCCAGCTCATCCAACTTCAGCAGCTCTAGGTCTGCCATCTACAAAGAAAAAAAATTCATGACTACTGACTGCTCTGCATATAAGATTTTTCCCTTAAATGTAATTCTTGATACATTTTTTAAGTTCAACTTTCAATTGAGTAGTTTGGACTTTCTTACCAATACGAGATGCTTAATATGTTTATAGGTTAGTTTAAAAGCAAAATCCTAAATTGACATTAAAGACTTGTTTCAAATGATTTCTACAGAAAATAGAAAAGTTATTTTAAATTTTAATAATATTTCTATTTATTATTGTTTTTACTGTATTTTTGATTAAATAAATGCAGCCTTGGTGAGCATTAGAGACTTCTTTCAAAAACATGAGTGTAATATAATTAGTCTGGTGCAACTTCACATCCAACAAGGTGCATGGAATGGAAAATATGTAGTTTAGGAACAAAACCAGCAGCACTTGTGGCGTGGAGGAGTCAAAAATAAACAAAAAACTATGAAACTGGAGCCATGTATCAAAGCTTTATTTTGCCAATGCATTTCGGCACACAGGCCTTCGTCAGGGCTAAAAGGTTTCAGGTGTGTTTAAATTTTAGGCATAGTTTTTTGTTTATTTTGGACTCCTCCACGCTACAAGTGCTGCTGGTTTTGTTCCTAAACTACATTCTTTCAAAAACACTACAAGTCTTACCACAAACTGTTGAACAATTCACCTTACTTAATAAAAATTACCTTACTTAATAAAAATAAATCTAACAAAACTGTGTCTGATGGATCAAAAAAGTTAGGACACAGAAGTTAGGAAATTTTACTGATTGGTTGCTTGGCTTCTATTTTTGGCATGACGCAGTAACCCCACTGTGGACCCTCACTGGTCCTAAATCCTACCCCACATAGCTGTTTATTAAACATTTGATTTTATTGTCAAAACCATTTGAAAGCCAAGCTGTGGCCATCTCCTTACCGTTCTGAAGTCATTCTCAAACTTGTACGCCCCACCACCGGTGGCACACAGAGTGGTATGCAGGCTGGAGAAGTGCTTATCTCTGCCCATCTGTATGAATCTATGCATGGCAGCAGTGGGGAAGCGGATGAAGTGCAGGTTCCCTGTGCGACCGCAGATGGTCAGGTTGCGCAGCTCCAGGTGCACATCACGGACGCCGGTTTTGCCGTAAGCTGTGTTTGGAGGTGAGGTACCTGCGTATGCTCTTCAGATTCTCCACCTCCTCCTGCTCCTCCTCTGCGGTGATGTCTTTTGGCTCGAAGTAAACAAGCTTTACTAAAGTACCACCAATATCCATCCCAAACCATGGAAAGGCTAGAAAGAGACAAAGAGACTGATCAACATGATTGTGTAAATTGTGTTCCAAAGATTAAGCCGACAAACTGGATTGGCAACTAAAAACCCTCAATTCCACAACATAATAAAGAACAACTTTAAGAACAACTTGACCACACTTTTGTATGCTATTGTTCAAAAGGTAAAGAACTTGATACTTTTATGCAGCAAGAACGCATTAGATTTAAACAGTGACAGTAAATATATTTATAATGTTGCAAAAGATTTCTTTCAAATAAATGCAATTTAGTTTTTGAACTTTCTATTCATCAAAATCACAGTTTTTAGCAGCACAACTGTTTAAGCACAACAAATCAGCATATTAGAATGATTTCTGAAGGATCATGTGACACTGAAGACTAGGGTTGCAAAGGGGCGGAAAGTTTCCGGTAAATTTCCGGAAACTTTCCACGGGAACTTAACCTGGGGAATTTTGGAAATATTCCAATTTGGAAACTTAACAGGAATTTATGGGAATTTATGGGAATTAATTGGAAATTTTGGGAAATTTATACAGATTTATAATATTTATATAAAATGTATCATATAAAACAAATATAAACATTTTGTTTGGTCATAACATGAAATAACAGTTATTTATTTTTCGCATTCAATTAATTCTAATTTAGTAAATATGTAAATTAAATAAATTTTAATTGCAGCAATTGTTATGTGTTATTTCAGTGTCACATGATCCTTCAGAAATCAGTCTAATTTTGCTGATTTGATACTTATTTGTTATTATCATTGTTGGAAACAGTTGTGTTAGCATGTTAGAATGATATCTGAAGGATCATGTGACACTGAAGCCTGGAAAAATTATGCTGAAAATTCAGCTTTGATCACAGGAGTAAATTATATTTTTATGTATATCAGTTATTATACCATTATTTTAAATTGTAGTTATGTTTCACAATATTACAGTTTTTTTCTGTATTTTTGATCAAATGTGAATGTTATGGACTGGGGGAATGCACAGTGCATGCAGGGGGTGTGGCCTCAATAGCCCTGCAGTAAGTAGTGTGCTGTGTGAATGTCAGGGTAAAAAAATTAAACTAAAATTGCATTACATATGGTTGTTTTAACCAAAATTATGTTGCAAGATGTTTTTTTCAACTACATTTAAGTACCCTGTTATAGGCTAACCTGCAATTTTGCAAATTCCCTGTTTATTCCCATTAATTCCCGTTAATTCCCATATATTCCCATTAATTCCCATAAATTCCCGTTAATTCCCATGGAAAGTTTCCAGCTTTGAAAATTCCCGGAATTTTGCAACCCTACTGAAGACTGGAGTAATGATGCTGAAAATTCAGCTTTGCCATTACAGGAATAAATTACTATAAATTATAATGATATAATTATTTTATACTGTAAAAATATTTTACAACATTACTACTTTAGTGTATTTTGTGATCAAATAGATGCAGCCTTGGTAAGCATGAGACATCTTTCCAAAAAAAACACAAAAAAAAACACATTTGAACCCAAGTAAGCTAATTCAAAACATTGTAAGCAGGCCAACCAAAGAGAGGCAGTGACGAGCAACACTGCAGCAGCTAATGAGGAGTCAAGGCAGTTACCATGGCAACAACTGCAAGGCTGCAAATGGCTGTTCTAGGATGTTTAGCAGGTGAGAAACACAGACAGACACACACCAAGGCAGCGGAAACTGTACAAACGTTCAGATGCACAGGTCTGTTTCTATAATTTTTTAACTAAATTTAAAAGATCAGCAGACAGAAATCTCAAACCCGACCTGAATAACCAATCAGTGTCTACCAAGCAGAGAGGGCAAAGTCATATCTTATCAGATAATAGGTACATTATTACTGTTATGACTCTTACATCAGACATTCACTGCGCTGAACCCAGAGAAATCAGGAAAAATTTGGGCAGGTCAGGGACACAGATCTGAACCTGAATAACCTGGCACATGCAGACCAATCTGTGGTCAGATCAGATTGATCGATCAGATTTATGACTGACCTGCCACTTATAAAAACATTATCAGCTGGTGCTGCACAGGTGATTTGTCTCTGACCAGAATGCTCTCTGCTACAACATCATCTCATATGACCCTTACACACTTCCTTTCCCCCTAATATAGATGTGGGCGTATGCTGGGAGGTTTATTTTGGACATCACTCTTATTTCAAAGCATGCAAATCAAGTGGATGAGAGCCCAACTAAATAAATATCCATGTGCTTTGCTTTCATGGTTTTAAAAAAAGTTGCATGAAGGAAAATGCATGCTATTTAAAGGAATCAATTCAGAAGAAAAAGTAAAATCCTAGCCACAGTGGCCAGGAATAACAATGTTGCTTCTTCAATGATCTGAATGACCCGAGCCAGAAGCAGCAGGTGAACAGGGGGTGTGACAGTCGTGTGACATAATGACATCAAACAACTCATGTGGGTGAAAGGTCTGTTGACATCCCCCCAGTCAGAAGAGGCATGGAAAGGGAGAGAGACTAAGAGAGAGAGAGAGAAAATTGGCAGGCAAGTGTGTCCAAGTGAGGAGCTGGGAAAGGCGGAGATGTGACGAGAGAGAGAGAGAATGTGACCGAGTGAAGGAGAGGGGCTGACAGAGAGAAACTGGAAGGCAATCCAAGTGACTGTCTATGTGAAAGAGAAGGGAGCTGTGCAAAAGAGCGAGAAGACCACTGAGTACCTGACAAAATCAAACCAGAACAGTAGAAACACAAAACACTTTTGCAGCAAAATTTAACACTCATAGAAGATCTAGAGTCTCTCACTATAATGTCATTAATGTCAAAATATATAATGTCATTAATGTCAAAATATACATTCTAATGCAAAAACTGTGATTTAAATGATTAATAATCTAATTATGATATAAAATAATAAAAATAAAATATATTATGCTATATTGAATTATAATATTATACAATACTATTAATAGGGATTTTTTATTCCTAAATATCTAATGTCTGTCCACTTTGTGTGCAAGTGTTGCACTAATCTGAACAAAAGCACTGAAACGAATGTAAGAGGACAGAGACAGTCCTATATTGTCAGCTTACAGAAGCCATTACCAGCAGAGATAGAAATATTGCCTAATCAAAAAAAAAAAAAAAAGAAGAAGAAAAAAAAGAAGTTTTTAACAGGTTGATACAGTACTTTAAAATACTGTTTATCTGGTAAGGATACTTGTAACACCTTTAACATGGGCTGAGTACACATAAAACAACTGCTACAACAAAGGTGTTACCACACACACAAAACATGGCTGAAGCTGAGGAATGCAGACAAGCTGGCCTGGCATGCAGTCTGAAATAACTAAGACTTGCTAAATTGCATGAACATTTTAAAAAGCATTCATTTTTCTGCTGCTGTTACCTTTGGCAACACAAACTAAACCTGACATGATGTTCTCTACAACATTTTTGCACTTTAGTAAATAAATAAATAAAAAATTCAAATCCATTTACAGTGTTACAATCACCATAATGTGCTGCAAGTATAACTTTTTTAAACCTGTCAGAGGAATATATTTTTTAACATCACACAAGGATGAGGTGATGTCTTACCTGGCTTCTTTGAACACTTCAACTTCATGGTAGCCCTAATATATTCAAGTGCAAACAATAGCCCAACCAGTAGGATAGCCCACAAGCAGATAGAATTAAATTAGTAATTCAGTTCGGCTTGTAATGGCATTATAAATACGCTCTCAAAGTTGAATTCTTGGCGTCGTTTTGCAAAGTGAATAAATACGGAAAAAATCGAAATACTGAAGGGTGGGGGCGTTTCTGTCTGGCCCTTTAACACGGCCACGCGAAGACAAAAGTCAAGCTGTGATTGGTCGAAACGCGTCGAGCCTTTCCATCAGGAGCGATTTCAACACACCTCCTGACTTCACACCGACCAATCAGAGAACGAGAAGAACAGTCTCAAAGGTTTCATCAAAACAAAAGACACTCTTCGGTGTACAGGTCAGACACAGCACAGAAATAATGAGTTTGCTCTAGGGTTGGAAAGAAATTAGAATAATTTTTATTTTTTATTTATTTAAATACCGAATGATTTTCATGCACTTTGTGATTTGATGTGATTTTAATGCATTTTCACGTTTGAGGAGTGATAAATGACACGAACAGAACACCGTATTAAAATAATCTGACTTTTTATAACTTTTGCAAGTAACATCAGATGAAAATAAACCATTTAAAGTATTTTGACAATTCCTGCACAACATTTCACAGCTACTGAATCTACAGCGAGACCAGACCGTGTGGTCCGATTTCCAAACGAATGACTCGGTTCATTCGGTTCTTTTTAATGAACAAATCACTGATGAATCATTTAGAGCGATTACTGATTTATTATGACTTATTTAATGAACTGAGAATCGACATTCTTTACATGACCCAACTACTGTTACAATGTTATACTTAAAAGTCTGTCAACAAACATTTTGCGTGAACGGTAGTACATTTCTTTGTAGTCAATCTGTAATTATCTCACAATTTGGTAACGCACTTTTGAGGGAAGTAAATGAAATAAGAATTGCACTTTCTCCCCAAAACAGTCCCTCAAGTGTAGCCTACTAAATAAAATCGATACATTTCTTATTTCCACTTTGGACCCTTGTTCAAAGATTCTGAGTTACCTGAGGTAAAATTGTGTAACGTTACTTCAAGTCGATGACATCTAAGTCCATGACATCTGTAAATGTCAGTTACTGTCTCAAAGAAACAGGGCAAAGTATATATTGTGACATTACACTGGCAAAATTTCATTTAACCGTGACGAATATTAGCATTGCTATCGCAATAATGAGTTAAATATTGACTCGAACACGTCCTTACCGAGAGGTCTGTGTGTGTCTTTGAGCATTATTACATATCAGACATTGTGGAGATCAAATGTGCAGATATTATCTGAAGAACACTGAAGGTGTCTGTGTAACTATAAACTTACGCGGTCTGTTTTTCTTCGCCGACTCCAGTCGCCTCCGCAGCCGACACCTTTTCGCCGGGGACCCGTTGGTTTGAGGGTCGTGATGAAGATGATGATGGTGATTATCGTCCGTCGGACTGTACGGGCTACAGCTCCCGTTGCTCAGCTGTCGCCGGATTGACTTGTGCATGCCGTTTGTGTAGCAAGGACCCGAACCTTTCTGATCCATCACTGATTTGGCCTTATCCATATTTAAATGCACAGCAAAGGTCTACAGCACACGACTCCGGTAAAGCTGGAGGCGAGCCTAAAAACACAGACACGCGCTGGATGTGTCGCGCTCTCGAGATAAGAAAGACTCGTGGCTAATGACCTACACCAAATGCACGGATTTAATCTAAAAACGACTATAACAACAGCAGCAGCGATAATAAAATCGCGTGTTTACAAGTGTCGAATCCAGAACGATAAGAGCAATACACTAACACACGCTGCAGTCGAGGTCATTGTCGGTCATATTTCCGCTCGGTAGTCCTGGCGCTGCGGCAGCCACCCCGTCAAACAACCGGCTCGTGACGTCACCAGGAATAGCTCCGCGAGCCAGTTTTACAGCTCAGCGCGAGCAGAGCATTGCGCCATGCGCGCGCACACACACCACACACACACACACACACACACACACCACCTTCTAATATTATCGCTAACAAACGATCAAAGTACAAGACGGTCGTTCCTCACGAGTCAATTGACAAGGTCTTTAAATATCTCATTTTTATGCGGTATTATATTATTAGGGTGTACGGCATGTTCTCCTGCGTCACTCATGTTGTGTTAAAATAAATAAATAAAATAAATATATTATATATATATATAATATATATATATATATATATATATTGAGTAGCAATTGAAAGCGATTTCTCTCAGCTGAATGTTTTGGGGTGAATGAGGTCGAAGGGGAGTTTCAGTTCAGTGGTTCTCGGGTGTCAATCATGGAGGTAAGAAGTACATTGGGAAGACAGAGAAGAGAGGATTCAAAGGAGTGAATTTTAAACCAAAATAACTCTAACACTTATGGAAGAAATACAGGCTAATCTTTCCAGTCGTTTAAAATAAACTAGGATAGTTTTAAATCTCTCTTATGCTGAATTTTAACCAAATACAGACATATTTGTATCTTCTGTGTATCTTCTGCTGAATTCAGTATTTTATTTTTTGTACCCACATTAAGACGCATCAATCTAACACACTGTTTTTGACTGATATAAAAAAGACGTCAAACCTTTATCTACTTTTAATAATATGTTGCAATTCTGCAATAGGCTAAATGAAAAAGGTTTAATGACCAAAACAAAACATACTTCTATTCTTTATTTTCAAATGTTGTCTTACTGGAATCATAAATAAAAAAAGGTTTTGATTCTAGGGTTTCATCACAAAAACAAAATAATTTTTATTTTTTGGGCACAAACATCATTACATTTTTAAAATGAAGCTGATTTTTTTTTTCCTTTTTCCCCCCTTTGTGATTGCTCTCAATTGGCTTGGCCATCTAATGAGGAATTACAGTAAAATACAGTTGATTGAGTGGCACAGAAATACCACATAAACCAGAGACAAAAGAAGTCCATTTTAAGTCTCCAAACACCACAGTGTTAACTGACTTTGGTCAGTTCAGTTAGCTTTACAACAGTAGAATAATTGCATCATCAAATTATTTTTCCTCTCACTGTGAACATTTCTGGAAAGTACTGTGGGTGGTACTTTTCAGAATAGATACATACCAAAATAGCTACAGGACTGAGAGGGGCCAAATCATTTAGGAAACCACTGTTAATGTGGCATCAGCGACCTCAACAACTACTTGGAAAGATGACGAAAGAACTGGACATCTGTCAAAATGTAACTGAAAAAGTTCTATAAAGCAATGCAAACATCAGTGTTTTCTTGGATCCAATCAAAAATTAATTTATTAAACATTTTCTCTAAGCATATAGACTTTAAAACATTACTAAAAATGAATACTAATATATCACAAACAAAAATTCAAGTGGATTCTTATGAGGTTTTTCATTTCATTTCATTTTATTTAATCAGGGACAATGCACATTAATAATACATACAATATGTAAAATGCACCAGATTTAGCCAACACTGGTTCATTTTCATCTGTAGTCCCTTTTAGCAGGTCGATGTTAAGGACAGGAAGAAAAAATATAAATACAAAAAATATTAATACACCAAATTAAGAACAAAAAGAAAATATGAGAGCATACCATTATGAAATTTGTTAAAGTTCTTCTTATCTGCTGTGACATTCGCAAGTCTTCCTGGAATGCATGTGTATGTTTCTCAAATTTTGAGTAAACCACCGGTCACTCTAAAATCCAGTGTTTCCCTAATATGCAAACATTTATTTTCTTTTCTAGATTTACATTGCCTGATGATTTGTTTTGCCATTATTTTGTTTGTCGCTTTCTATTCCACCTTATTTTAAAATGAGGAAGACACAGAACGCTGTTGTTTTTGACATGACTGTTTACCAAGGTATTTCACTGCTGTCCCATGCATAGGCTTTCCCTGATTTGTCTATGTTTAGAGTGTCTATTATGTTCATAAGGCATTGGACAGAGTATTCGGTGCTGAAGAGCTTGTCCTTGGTTACGTTTCGATGGTAGGGCCGAGACAAATCCGTATTCACGGTTCCAGGATGCAGGGATACACACACAATTTTAGATCGTCCTCGACCCAGCTCAATAGACAGGTTTCTGGTGGCCATGTTTAAGGCAGCTTTAGACATCCTATAGCTGTACCAGCCTCCAAGAGCTGAAGACAAAATATAAACCACAGAGAGGTAAGCATAAGGTTAAGACAGAATAGTCCGGATGTGGCTTTAGACAACTCTAGTTCATTTCATCTGAAGTCACTTGTAGCTATAATTATATTTGAGTAGGTGTTAATAATTTGGGCCCTGCTCTGAAATGCAGCATTATATTCAAGTTCTGTTTTATTTTGACAAACAGACTAAAATGGGGACAGAAACGTTTCTTTGCATTAGTATGCAAAAAATGATCAGACAAATGTTAGTTATTTTCATATTTGCAGGCAATAATCAGCTAATTGGTAGTAGAACAAACTTAAGCTCAAGTACAGGTAACTTTTTAAATCATCAGTTTTCCACACGAGTTCATCTGATATTTGATAGCTGATATGATACTGAGTAATTTGTTCATAAAGTTATTGATTGGTTATTGACCTTAAGCCCATGCAGTGTTCTGAATTGAGGAGGCAAAGGCCTCACTGTTATTTATTTTATTTATTTTTTTCTTGTAGACATTTTCAGGTTAAATAAATAAACCTTACACTATCAAGAAAAACAACAATCAGTACAATTCTATTCAATGTAATTAATATTTATCAAAAAGTAAATCCCTCATTAAGTTACTTTTTTAAGTTTCTCAGTGCTTTTTAAGAATTTTTACATTTATTCCAAAATAATAACTGTAAGTAACAAATTTCATGTATATTTTTTTGTGAACTGATGTTCAGCTGTTCTTTTTAATGATCAATTTATTTTTGGCCCATCAATCATCAAAGCTTGGTAAACACTGCAGTAGTCACGCGCAGACACACAAATGCACCTTTAACTTCACCAAACTGACTGCCTCACTAAAAAAAAACCCTCAGATTATGTTCAAGTCATTTCCAGTTTGATTTAGATGTGACATAAGGCAATTATGTCCAAGTGGGTGAGTTGTTTACTTACTTTTTAATTGGTCTTCCCATTAACGCCATTGTTAATTTAGACCGTTTCGCGAATGCGGAACATGCTCATGTGACTTTCCCCCATTCATTCTCAATTACCCCCACCAAACTCACTGCATGCTTTAAGGCAGGGGTTCTCAACTCTAGCCCTCGATGTCCACTTTCCTGCAGAAAACCCACCTGAACCAGCTTAGCAAGGTCTTCAGGGTTACTAGAAAGTTACAGGCAGGTGGCTACGTTCAGACTGTCAGTCCAAATCCGATTTTTAATCATATCTGATTGAAATCTGATCAGATTTAGCAAGTGTGAACAGCAAAACAAATCACATGAACCATTTTTACAAATCTGTTTCAAAGCTGCATTCATATGTGGTTTGAAAAAGCATTTCTGGTTTCAGTGTGACTGCTCTCTCTGGCAACGTCACTGCCATAGAAACCAATGCAGACATTCTGGAAAACCAAAGAGCAGCGTGGACACACAAATCGGATCTGAACAGTCCAATCGGATACTCTGCAGGACAGGTAAGTGGAGCTTGAGGGCCAGAGTTGAGAACTTGTAGCCAATCAGCAGTAGGGGGTGTGTCCACACATGACAGGGGAGGAGAGAGAGAGTAAGCAAGAGGGAGTTTTGAAGAAAGACTGTAGAAAGAGAGATGCTTGAGAGACATTACAAAAGAGAAAAAGTCAGAGGAATATCACTGGCGGAAAAAAAGGGGTTATGATCAGGCAAGAGCTTTAGCTTTCCAGTGCTGGAGAGACTGAAGCGGGAAGGCCTGAAAACAGACGCTGAGGTTGTGTTGGTTCTGCTCCATGCGTGAGTAACATGGTTTTGTTATGCTTCACAGAACCAAGATATGCTGTTGTTGTAATGCTAGCTATACTAACAGGACAGTTAAGTGTCACTAGCTATGTTTCCATCAAAGTTGTGGATTTAACTGGAATATCGCATAAATTATTTGCGAATAAAGCAGTATTTCCATCCCTGGAAAATTGGGACAAAATATCTGTAATAAAACTGGAAGTTGCTGCAATCAAGGAGAAACTGTGGCTCTCTTTCATATCATAAATGACTTGTGTCTCAGAGCATGCAGACGAAACGCAATAAAAGGCATCATGTTATGTTGCATTCAGATGTTAGGTGTTTGGAAACACAATTGTGTGAGACACTTCTGGGAGGGAATTAAACAAATCATTTTGATTACAGACTTTGGCTCAGGTATTTCAGAATGATCAAACCAACATTTAAGATGCTGTGCAATGAAACTGTCCACATAGCTATTGTTTGTCTGGAGCTGGTGACTAACAATGAACTCTTGCTTGTATATACTCGGGTACTGTACATTTATTTTTTGTTCTTGTAATTCATTCGTCATCTTTGCTTTCACAAAACATTATTTTGATTCATTTCAACTATGATAAAAAGACAAAAACTTTTGCATTGTGTGTTCGTGCATTTGGGGGCAGAGCAATGAAGGGAGGGGTGAGTTTGTTTGGGTTTTTCAAATATCAACAGTGTTTCTTTAACTGCTGGTGTCACTGTTGGACAATGTCACTTTTGAAAAGTTAGTGATTTTTACAGTTTTTAAAGGATTAGTTCACTTTCAAATTAAATTTCCTGATATTTACTCACCCCCATGTCATCCAAGATGTTCATGTCTTTCTTTCTTCAGTCGAAAAGAAATTTAAGGTTTTTGATGAAAACATTCCAGGATTTTTCTCCATATAGTGGACTTCAATGGAGCCCAAATGGTTAAAGGTCAAAATTACAGTTTACAGCGATCCCAGATGAGAAATAAGGGTTTCAACCATCGCTCGTTTTCTAAAAAAATATACATTTTAACCATAAATGCTCATCTTGAACTAGCTCTCTTCTTCTTCTCTATTTGAATTCCAGCAGTGTTGACACTGCTAAGTGTATTACTGCCCTCCTCAGGTCAAAGTTTGAACTAAATTGTCATATACATATGCTAGTGCAAGTATATAACAATTAGTTCAAACTTTGACCTGTGGAGGGCAGTAATACACTTAGCAGTCTACACTGCTGGAATTCTAATAGAGAAAAAAGAAGAAGAGAGCTAGTTCAAGATGAGCATTTATTGTTAAAACTTTAAAACAATTTTTTTTTTTTTTTAGAAAATGAGCGATGGTTACTCTAGATAAGACCCTTATTCTCGTCTGGGATCGTGTAGAATGTTTTGAAGCTGCAATGAAACTAATTTTGACCTTCAGCCATTTGGAGGCCATTGAAGTCCACTATATGGAGAAAAATCCGGAATGTTTTCATCAAAAACCTTCATTTCTTTTCGACTGAAGAAAAAAGACATGGACATCTTGGATGACAGGGGGTGAGAAATTATCAGGAAATTTTAATTTGAAAGTGAACTAATCCTTTAATGTCATATGTTGTAATATTTGTGTTGTTTTATTTTTGGATTGTGGATTATTTTTCATCAAATTTTACTCCTTACCTCCAATTAATGCCCCTGTAAACCTAATGGAGAAAGACTTGCTCTTGAACTGTTTTGCATAGGGATACAAACCATTGTCTCCTATAGATCCCACTCTAGCAGTCATGTTCACAATGATGCCACTGTGCTGTTTCTCCTTCTTTAGGGGCTGTTGACCAAACGCCCCTGTTCCCTTCTGAAGCAAGGGGACAAAATATTTGGCCATCACCAGAGGACCCACCGTATTTGTGGTCAAAGTAGAAATGGTTCCCTGTTAAAACAAATCGCCAAAGCTTTAGAAAAAAATGATGCATGTCCATAACATTTGTCCACCAAAGTAACCTATTATTTAAATACTGATAAAAAGGTCCATTGGTCACCTGAGCGGACACGTCCCGTAAACTTGTTTCTCCTTTACCGGACGGATGAAGCAAAGCTGAAGAATTAATGATCAAATCCACTTTCCCAAAGGCAGATTTGACACTTTCAGCAGCTCTCTTGATGTCATCTTCCCTGTTGACATCCAGTTTCAGTACAGTCATCCTGCCCGCGTGCTGCGCGCTCAGCGCTGATAGATGTTGTGCGGCGTCCGGATTTCTGCATGTTGCTATAATGGCTGCTGGAGATTTGTTTAAGAGTAGATATCTGCAGAACTCTAAGCCCAGACCTCTGCTCGCTCCCTGCACGAGCGCCACAGCAGCCATGACTCCTCACGAAAATTAGACGCACGTGAATTTGTATTGACTGCCCTCTAGGGGCGGCAGAAGGACGCTTACACAACAAACTAGTTTTGTAACTTATATTATCATGCGTGTTTCCGTACTAGATGTCGGCAGTAATTTCAGTTCAGATGGCATAAAACTACAACATCAACAAATGGAAATGTTTTTTGTAGGTAGTAGGCTACAAATATATATATATATATATATATATATATATAAAACAAGAAATGCATTTGCAAAGTAAGCTTATATTGTTATCAGTAGTAGATGTAGCATAGTCATAGAACGGCCCTGCAAGTTTAGCCAATTAAAATAATGTCATTGCATTAGACTCAAAAAAAAAAGGCATCTGTGAAGAAAATATGCTAAACCATTTCTTAGAAATAACTTCACTTTTGTCACGCCCCCCAGTGGTGAACCATTGAAATTTCGAAACCGTTATGACGAAATGAAGCCTCGTTTACTGAAATCACGTGACTTTGGCAGTTTGATACACGCTCCGTCCGAACCCATAGACTGTAAACTGATTAAAAAAAAATATTCGTAAAGCTTCAAAGCTTCATGAAGCAGTGTTTTGAAATCGACCATCACTAGATATTGTTGAATAAAGTCGTTATTTTTTTTTTTTTTGGTGGCGCACAAAAAGTATTCTCGTCACTTCATGACACTAAAGTTGAACCACTGTAGTCACATGAACTGTTTTAAATATGTCTTTAGTAGCTTTCTGGGCATTTGAAAGTGTTAATTGTCTTGCTGTCAATGGAGGCCTCACTGAGACATCGTATTTTATCAAAAATATCTTAATTTGTGTTCTGAAGATTAACGAAGGTCTTACGGGTGTGGAACGACATGAGGGTGAGTAATTAATGACAGGATTTTCATTTTTGGGTGAACTGACCCTTTAAGCAGCTGGTCCGGTGTCATTTTAGTCAATGTATGCTTTCAGTTGCTCTCTCAAGAGCACACAGGTGTCTTAGCAAAAAAAAAAAAGACAGTGATGTTCAAATGTTCTCATGCGCGCAGCTGTGGTCTCGTGAATTCCTGTATGTTTTGGTAGGCTATATGTAGTGCCTTTCTTATTTGTATATATATTTGCCACTAGGAGGCGACAGTGCAGCTTGTTTCTGAATAAAACTTCAGGACAGTACTTAGCAACAATAGAAGTGTAATGTTATTCCGTCTGGTTTCTGTGGAATAATGTTCTTGGTGTGTGTGTGTGTTTAAATGCTAAAAAGTGGTTTTCTTGGGGGTTGTAGGCACTACTTTCCAGAATTGGACCCCAGATATTTCACAAAATGGGACAGATAGAGAGACCTTCAGAGCGAAAATAACACACATTATTGTTTTTATGATTTAGAGCAGTGGTTCTCAAAATTTTTAGAGTGGAGTACCCCGTGAAGGGATTACCACCTTCTGTGTACGTCTCCTCTCTCCACTTAGACTGCAGTCACACCTTTCTATTAAGGGACAATATTTGCCCCTAAATTGATTTTTCTGTGCGTATTTTTACCTTTATGAATAACTTTATAAAATAAATAATGTTTTAAATAAAAAAAATGTTCAATAGAGAAATATGCAATGATGGTAAAACAAGGTGATACTTTTAAATATTAAACTAAAACCGCCAGTAGGTGGCAGCAAGTCACTGTTTTATGAGTGAGTCATCGAGTCATTCATTCAGTAACGAAGCAAGTGGCTGTGAACGAATCATTGAATCATTAACTTTCACGATTCGTTCAAAGCCGCAGCCGCATTCGTGTGTTGTAGTTCTGATGTGGTTTTCGTTAGAAATATTTTTTTTGTTGCAAAATAGAGTAAATACTGACAGTACTGTGTTTAAAATGTACTTTGTTTTTTTGACCTGTTGTATAATAATGTCACGTTTGCAGTCATGTGGATATTTGATCATGGATATGTCTTGCTAGTTATCAACATTAAATACACAAGGTATGTTTTTGTATCGAAGAAAGTTTGAGCCTTAAATCGATGAGTCTATATTTGTTCTAAATGCAAGTAAGTGCTCAATCCCCACTTTTACAAAGGTGCAATGTCGACAACGGCAGTAATTTAGCGTGATTTGAGGCAGCAGAATGCACGAAATCTATTAGAGGTGCAACGTTCTCGGTAAAAACAATTCGAACCGTTACCGTACCGTTCTCCACTTACGGTTCGGCACGCACTTGCACCGCGGTTCATCTCGAATGTCCCCGACGCTTCTAATAGGCTAATATGGTTTGTTTAAAATAGCAAGGTGGAAAACAGATTGACAGAGTTCAGATAATGTATGTTTCAGTCGATGAATGTGCATTCTGGCTTCCCAAAACGTTACAACGATCATCAAAAAGCGTGGACAAAACAGTCACTCTTTGTAAACTTTGTTCAATGCGAGTGCCATATTCTCTAATGTCCAGTCATTTACGCCGTCATCACCCCGGTGTTGATAGCGCGCGAGCCCAGGTGAGATTTGAACAGCACACGTTGCTATCTGTGTTTAAACTAAACTCATTTAAGCCTTGCTAATTTAAATATTCAAGAGAAAAACGCGAAAGAGAACTCGTGCGCGCTGTGCTCATCCGAAGCGCGCACACGCTTATTTCAGACAGCGCGCAAAGTTCTCTTTCAAGTCTTGCGCTTCAGCGGACAAATTCATACAAAAATTATGTCAACATGCCCGTCTTGGTGAGTATCCTAGCAAACATAGTCGGTTATGTCTTAAGTGAACGTATAATAGTCAATAAAGACATCTCATGTGTAACAGAATATGTACTGGATCGTTCACTTAAAGGGAAAAAAACTATTCCTGCTGCCTGTGTTTTTAATGTTAAATCAAACAACAAATGACAAAGAAATCACTCACTGCTCTTGACTGAATAGCTTTTGTAACTTAAATAATGATTAATCTTTATTTAATTTAGATACAGTGAAGATAATATGCAGTGTTATTTTATATTTGATTACTTTATCCATTTTATGTACCTGAAAACTACTGTTAGATACCTGAAAAACCTGAAAAGCACTGTTTATTTTATTTGAATATTTGCTCTATTGTATTTATTTGTGATGTTGCTTGTAGTTTGATTATTTGTTCTTATTTTCTTTTTCCTTTCTTTTTTTTTTTGGACAGTAGTCCCATTTTCCTTGAACATAGCACATACCGAACCGTACCAAAACCGTGACCCTAAAACCGTGATACGAACCGAACCGTGAGCAATTTGAACCGTTTCATCCCTAAAATCCATCATATGCATGCTGCTTCTGTGGATGCATTTAAAGGTGCAGTATGTAATTATTCTGTCCGCTAGAGGTCGCTAGAGTCCTATAGAGGGTATGCACGTGACGTCACCATCGGCCGTTACGACTGCGTTCACGCCCACTGAGTGGCAAAAGACTGAAGGGGCTTGCACAGCGGACGCGAAGCTCAGCGCCTCGCCACGTCTTTAAAATTTGAACGCATTATTTTCTTTGAGTGTACACACACCGGCGGCGACATTCGGCGCCTGTCCGCGGCGCCCAGCTACGACTCAGAAAACAATATAAAACAATGCATTCGAATTTGAAAGACGTGTCGCGGCGCTGAACTTCGTGTACGGTGTGCGAGCCCCCTGAGTGGCAGCATTGGTTTTCAGCGTGAATGTCGTGAAAAACCATAGTCTGTAAAAAGTGAAAAACACACAAAACACATCCAAAACGGGAACGAGCTTTGTGATTGACTGTACAAATAGCTTTGATACAAAACCTGAGGTATATATTTAAAAACTGCAGAAAGCAACGACTCCAGGCAGAGAAACATGGATTTGCAGTTATCATTTTGTGTCAAATTGTTGGATTTTGAGGTAAAATCATACCGTATATATTGTATTGTTATATATTGTGTTGTGTGAGATATTCTGTGTGCAGTTATATGGTTGGGACACCAATGGCCTAATTCTTCGGTCAGAAAGAACTGCAGCTACTCCAGAGTGAACGTGGTTGATCTAATTTATTGTGTGGATATGCACATCAATGTGGTTTCTGTGAGAAAATAAAATGAGGATAGTAAATATACAGGATAATATAACATGACTGAAAATACAGAGATTATAACTGTATATCTATACACTGATAAATTAAAATTATATAATCTAACAGTAAACCAGAGCTTATTGTAATATATGAGCAGTATATGCAGCTATACTAAACACCCCGAGCTGCCGCTAACAAGTGGTGTCAGATTACAAAGTGTGTGCGCTGCTCTAGCACTTCCATACGCTCAAATGTTATTGCTAAAGTGCCGATCAAACATTGAATAAATATTCTTATCAACATACATAACAGGCAACTTCCTTTCAGAAGAATAAACATCTTAAATAACAAATAACTAGATGATTCGTCGAATACGAGTATTGCCGCCATTGCGCATATGACGCAGTAATAATTCTGAGGTGAAAATGAACTCAATTATGCTATAAACACTTTGAAACATATCTACAATAATAAATGTTGCTACTTACGGAGTTATAAACGCACAGCAATACCACACAAGGAAAAGCAGATTTTCATGGAATAAACAAAGCCAGGAAACTCCTTATAACTCGGCTACTGCACGCTGCTGTCTGAACAAGTCTGAACAAGTATAACTCACACATGCGTGATAAGGAATTCCTACAATATAATGAATATTGTGCTGCCCTCTAGTGACAGAATAGGGAATTTTGTACAGCCGCCCCACAATTTACGCAGGAAATTTGTAATTTCACAAAATGTCCCAACTCTACTACTATTGCTACAAGTTAATCTTTAGGCATTTCGGGTAACACAATAAGTTTAGCAACAGGGCGGACATATGTATTGCCCTTGATGTCCACTTCTGCAGCTCTTATGGCGCCGTCATCGCTTGGTAGGACTCTGGTTACCTTACCGACTGGCCACTGGGCTCTGGGAAGTTGAGAGTCCGCAATCAATACAACCTGATCGGCTGCTAGGTTTGATGTGATGTCCTGCCACTTCTGTCGAAGCTGAAGACTGGGTAGGTAGTTTCTGAGGAACTGAGTCCAGAAGTGATCGGCAATCACTTGACTGTGTCTGTAGCGACGCCGTCCAAGTAGATTACTGGGCCCATACACAGCCTGAGGTAGGGAAGCGTCCCGCCGCCCCATAAGCAATAAATTTGGGGTAATAGGGTCTGGATCCGCTATATCAGGACACGTACCCCAGTGGTTTTGAATTTAGGATGCCTTCCACTTCAGTCAACACTGTGATGAGGACCTCCTCTGGGACAATGTGATCCTTTAGAACAACTTGGAGTGAGGACTTCACAGATTTAATTTCCCTCTCCCATGCTCCACCGAAATGCGGTGCATGAGGTGGATTGAATTGAAAGGCAATCTTTTGGTTTGCTAGTTGCTCTTGAAGGGATGGTTCCATCTCGACAAAGGCTTCAGAAAGCTCACGCTCTCCCCCCCTGAAGTTGGTGCCTCTGTCGCAGATGAGCTCAAAGGGCTTTCCTCTCCTTGCTATGAAGCGTCTAAGGGCTAATAAAAAGGAATCTGCATCCATGCTACATAACAAGTCGAGATGTATGCATCTTGTAGTGAGACATTTAAATATTATGCCCCATCTCTTTTCCTGCCGTCTGCCAATTTTAACCATGTAGGGACCAAAACAGTCCACCCCTGTTGACCAGAACGGAGGCTGGTTAATCCTCAGACGGGAAGCTGGTAGGTCTGCCATTTTTGGTACAACAGGCTTGCCACGCCATTTCCTACATTCCGTGCATTGTCTCTGGTGCTTTTTGATAGCTTGACGGCCTCTGAGAACCCAATAAGTTCGTCTTAACTCTGCAAATACTCTTTCAGGACCGGCGTGCATTAGGCGGTTATCAAAGTCTTGAATTAACAGCTTTGTTATGGGGTGTTCTGGTGCCAGTACAATAGGGTGCAGTGCATCCTCTGGCAAGATTGCAGCTTTGCGTAATCTACCACCAACTCTAATCAGACCAAGATCAGGGTCTAATGCTGGAGCAAGAGACTTCAATCGGCTACTTGAATGCACAGGTTTATTGGCTTTAAGAGTGTGCACTTCCTCAGGGAAACTTTCATTCTGTGCACGTCTGAGTACAGCAGTTTCAGTCTCTATGCGTTCTGTGGCAGACAAAGGGGGAGCTGCCGCCCCATGCATAGACTGATATGTGGTCATGATGAGGTCGTCCCAAGATTTGCAATCATCTACATTAGGTAAAGAAGTGTGACTGATTGAGACGTTACCACAAAATGATGTTTTACGGAGTTCTTCTGAATCTTCAATGGCACTGAAGGGTGGATTGGCCAGTGGTCTGGAGATTGGCGTAGAAATGCTGGACCTTGATTCCATCTGCAAGGCTGGGACAGATCTATGAGGGTCTTACCCCGGGTGATATCATCAGCGGGATTGTTATCAGAGTCCACATATTTCCAATTATCATGCCCCACAAGGTCTTGGATCTCTGCGACTCGCGTGCCCACGAACACTTTATAATTGCATGACTCAGACTGTATCCAATGTAATACAGTTGTTGAGTCTGACCACATGACTGTCTGTCTGATGTTAAGTGTGAGTTCCGAGTTAAGTGTTTTGGCAAGCTGAGCTCCAGACAATGCTGCACAGAGTTCAAGGCGTGGCATGGAGAGTTGCTTTTTGGGTGCCACCTTTGACCTCGCCATGATGAATGCAACCTGGATATCATCACCTGTTTCCACCCGTAAATAAGCTACAGAGCCATATGCCTTCTCTGAGGCATCACAGAAGACATGCATATCGATAATGGAGGAGGTGTTGTTGCATGCTGGTGTGTAACACCTAGGCAGTATTATTCTCTGTAAATTAGGAAGCTCTTCTTCCCAAGCATGCCATTCTGAGAAGAGGTCAGCTGGTAGTGGTTCATCCCAACTTCCAACCCTCTTCCATAGTGTTTGTACCATTATTTTGGCCCTGGTGGTAAAGGGGATGATGTATCCGAGTGGGTCATACTGGCTTGCCAGTATGCGATATACATTTCTCATTGAGCTTTCCCCAATTGTTGATACAGGCCTGTGCTTATAGCCTAAAGTGTCCTGGGAACAGTGCCACACCAGGCCGAGGGTCGACTCTTGCGGGTCAGTTTTGTTTGCAGATAGCCACCGCTCACAGCCCACTGATTTGGCTTCAGCAGGTAGATGCGCAATCACATCAGGAACATTACTAGCCCACTGCCTTATGTCGAAGCCACCAGCTGCTAATAATGCTCTCATTTTGTTGATAAGTTGCTTAGCATGATGCTGAGATTGAAGGGACTGTAAGCAGTTGTCCACATAGAAAGACTGCTGGACAGACTCAACT
>JAOTNS010000800.1:0-38943 GCA_028476615.1 Culter alburnus
TGGAGTTCTTTTTAGCATTTGCTCTAAAAAATTGACTCCCCACTGATGTAACTGTAATGTAACAGAGACTCGTTCGAGCTCAGGTTGAGATCCATATGTGGCAGAATAAGTGATTTATCTTTTTGGCCCGTTTGAGGTTTGGTTTTGGGCAGACCGATGAGGTAGAAGTGGCCGTACTATTTAAGGACCCTTATTTTGGTGAGTGTGTGTCCAGCTGATTCTGGGTTCTCTTCTCCCTGGCATTTCCATTCCCGTTATTGTTCATGTTCAGGTATGTTGAGACTCTATGTTGCCACTACTGAGTGGCAAGTTTCGATGGAGTTCGCTCTCAGGTAGTTTGGTATCCGCATTAAATTTCTTGATCACTTGTGGTGGAGGTATTTTTTGTATTATTCATAGTAACAGATGTTAGCAGGTGTGTGAATGCTGGCCGGTAGACTGAGCCATGGCACCTGTTGTGAGTAACAGTACAGCTTGGCGTCTGGTGTTTGTTCAACCCAAGTTAGTACGCCTCTCCCTCTTTCTCATTGGGGTTCAGTAGATTTAGTTTAACTCTCTGATATTTTTGTTAAGGTAAAGGGGAGTGAACATCACAATATTTAAGCCCTTTTTCTAGCTGAAGACGCTGCATGTGACGCCACTGCTATTTTGCTTACCGTCATTTCCTGTTTTTGTTTCTTTTGCTTGCAGGCGTTTCTGCTGCTTTGTTTAAGGCTTTGGTGTTTTGCTGGTCATTTGGGCTGGTAGCTATGAGCTTTATGTGCGCTAGCAGGGTTCCCGCGGGGTCTTAAAAAGTCTAAAATTCTGAACTTTAAATTTAAGGCCTTAAAATCTCTTAAAAACGGCCATATTTTCATCTGAGGTCTTAATTTTCATTTAGTCAGGTCTATTTTTTTTTTTTACCCATTTCCAGAAACGCTGCCCGCCGAAAGATATTACAAAGTAGCTAGCAAAAAAGTAGCGAGTCGTAGTTCTTTCTGGGGGATATTGGTGTTGGTACGTACGCGGTGATAAAACTACAAATCCCGTGATAAATGCAATACCTGCCCGCGAAATACGTCTGCGTCTCCTCAGAGTTTGTTAAAGTTCGGCTACGTGTGGAAAATGGGAAAGTGTACTTTCAACGAGACATGACTAGATCACAGCGATTTCTGCTGTTGGTTACAAGCGGTACCCAGCTCCAGGTACGAGGCTCACTGCAAACTTTGCAAAAAAAAAAAAAAAATTCAATTGGGGACTCTGGGTGTGAAGGTGCTGGAGTCACACGCCAGAGCGGAGAAACACAAGCTAGCCGCAAAATGCCTCCTCAATGCCTGGTCCCTCCGGTCACCAGCGCAATATCATCACAGCTCCGTCAAATAACCTTCGGGGTACTTTTGGATCGACTGACACATCGAAAGCCGAGGTGCTTTGGATACTACACACTGTGACTAAACACTCATTTAATAGCAACAGTGAGATTAGCGATCTCTTCCAAGTGATGTTCCCTGATTTAGTAATCGTGAAGACGTTCTCCTGGAATAAATGGAATTGTTAAGTCGAGGTACCTGGGCTCACAGTTCATGGGACAGTGTGGGACACACACACACACACACATCAGATAATCCATGTTAGATAGATAGATACTCTAATTATCCCGAGGTAAGTATCCATCTATCTAACATGGATTATCTGGTGTGTGTGTGTGTGTGTGTGTGCGCTACGTTGGTTGTTACATGGGTTGGAGTAGCCTGTTCAATCTCTATTAGGCTATTAATATGCTGTTTTGTAATGTAAATAAATATGAGATGAAATCTATTCTATTTGAGGGCAAGTTGTTTTAGTCTATTTTCATTTTGGCCTAAGGTTTTTGGGCATTTGGCACGTTGTTGGGTGTGGAAGGTTACCAATGTGATTGCTTTATCTGTAAATTAAATTAATGCTTTTTCAATGACTGAATTCATTGAAATAAAATGACTTTTTTTCAGAATTTCTTTGATTTGAATATTTTTTGGTAATGCGTCGTGTAGGTCTTAAATTTCAATCTTTATGGTCTTAAAATGTCTTAAAAAGGTCTTAAATTTGACTTACTGAAACCTTCATGAACCCTGACTAGGCTGCTTATTACATTTATTTTGATTTGCTTTCAAGTATTAGTTTGTTTTCTTTTGTTTGGTGCCAGATTCTTTTTTTGCTGCTTGGTTTTTTTTTTGTTTTTTTGCAAACAGTACTAATTTTTGTTGCTGTCTTTGTGTTATTCTTTGTTGCTATTTCTGATGTGGTTTTGATCTATTGCAGCTTTATTATAGTATGAATTTATTTTCTTTTTTTGCACTGTATTATATTGTTTTATTGTACAAGTTTTTGATTTTCACTTCATTTACTGTCCAGTTATTCTGGTGCCACTCAGATGCTCCTTATCTGCTTTTGCTGCATGTGGTTTCATCAGCGGTGCCTGAGTGCTATAGCCACATCACCACAGTGTCTGTAATGTCTACTTTGGTGGTTTTCTTTCTTTGATTATTCAGTGTAATTCTTCTTTTGTGTAGTTTGATTAATGTGGTTTTCTTCCTCTCCAGGAGTCAGTGAGGACTTGGTGTGGAACGGGGAAGGCTAGCTGCTTTTCATTCGGTGGTGTGTGCTTCAGTGTGCTGATACAGCTTCCTCATGGTGTGTGTACGTGGTGTCTGATTTGGTGTGAATTTAGGTGGGTTCAGATGACCTCCTGAGTTGCAGCTGGCCTGCCCTGTTCCCGCTTAGCCTGGCTCTGGATAGTTGTTTTTCTTTTTTCTTTTTTCTATAATTTGGAGTGTGCTTCACAGGAGAGAGAATCCACGATAACAAGTTTAATTCATGATGATGCTTTTATAATAAAGTGTATTTTTCTGTATTGCTACTCACGTCTCTTTTACATCTTATTTCTTTGCCTTCAATTGGTAAAACTTACCTCTGTGTCCTTATTGCTCTATAAATAAAAATGAAAAATAAAATTTACTTATTGGGAGTATCTGGTGCTCCACCAGGGTGGCGTAGTCGGATTAAATTAATTGTGATTTGCATTTCCCTCCTCTTGTTAATGCCACACATATGCAGCTTTATGAGTGAAGACAACAGAATCAGACAGACAGGCAAGGATTGTGTCATGACCACCAGTGAGAGTTCCCATCATTGCCACCAGAGGACACTCCACCCTGGACTACACACATCATTTGGACTCCATTTCCCATCTACTCTCATACCTTGGACTGATCACCCTGCACCTGCTACCCATTACACAATCACTCACTCACACATAAAAGACACTTGCACCCACACCTCTATGCGAAGTCTTGTTTAGCACCGTCTGACATTTCTGAGCATTTCCCCCGGATTCTGTATTCTTGTGTTTGACCTTGGACTGTTACTCATTTCTGATTCTCTGCTGCCTGCCTTGACCCCTTGCCTGTTCCTGGATTGTGTATGTTTGCTGCCTGCCCTAATCTCTGCCTGTCACTGTCTCTACCACTGGCTCATCCTTGCTATTATTGTCTGTGAACTTGACTTCAGTAAAAACTGCAGATGGATCCTCACTCCTTTGACCCAATCCTTACAGACTGACAACAGGCAAAAGACATCAATAATTTACAACTTGTATGTGCAAAAATCCAGAACTATATGAATGTGCAGCATTTTGTACAAATAGAGACATACACCGATCAGGCATAACATTATGAGCATTATGAGAAGTGAATAACACTGATTATTGTTAGTGGGTGGATATATTAGACAACAATGAACATTTTGTCCTCAAAGTTGATGTGTTAGAAGCAGGAAAAATGGGCAAGCATAAGGATTTGAGTGAGTTTGACAAGGACCAAATTGTGTTGGCTAGACGACTGGGTCAGAGCATCTCTAAAACTGCAGCTCTTGTGGGGTGTTCCCGGTCTGCAGTGGTCAGTATCTATCAAAAGTGCACCAAGGAAGGAACAGTGGTGAACCGGCGACAGGGTCATGGGCGGCCAAGGCTCATTGATGCACGTGGGGAGCGAAGGCTGGTCCGATCCAACAGATGAGCTACTGTAGCTCAAATTGCTCAAGAAGTTAATGCTGGTTCTGATAGAAAGGTGTGCATCAGTTTGTTGCGTATGGAGCTGCATAGCTGCAGACCAGTCAGGGTGACCATGCTGACCCCTGTCCACCGCTGAAAGAGCCAACAGTGGACACGTGAGCATCAGAACTGGACCACGGAGCAATGGAAGAAGGTGGCCTGGTCTGATGAATCACGTTTTCTTTTACATCACGTGGATGGCCGGGTGCGTGTGCGTCTCTTACCTGGGGAACACATGGCACCAGGATGCACTATGGGAAGAAGGCAAGCCGGCGGAGGCAGTGTGATGCTTTGGGCAATGTTCTGCTGGGAAACCTTGGGTCCTGCCATCCATGTGGATGTTAATTTGACACGTACCACCTACCTAAGCACTACTGCAGACCATGTACACCCTTTCATGGAAACGGTATTCCCTGGTGGCTGTGGCTCTTTCAGCAGGATAATGCTCCTGCCACAAAGCAAAAATGGTTCAGGAATGGTTTGAGGAGCACAACAACGAGTTTAAGGTGTTGACTTGGCCTCCAAATTCCCCAGATCTCAATCCAATTGAGCATCTGTGGGATGTGCTGAACAAACAGGTCAGATCCATGGAGGCTCCACCTCGCAACTTATTGGACTTACAGGACTTTATGGATCCGGTGACACACGTGCATTCATTGACTTGAAGAAGACTTACTTGGCTGGTTGTGATCATATGCTTTCCATCTCCAAGAGAAGAATATGCTGGCAGGAACACCATCCTGAAATGATGCTCAAACCACTCTTGTACCGGAGCTGAGTGGTGAAAGTGGAAATTGTCCCACAACTACACAATTTCGCTCAGTTTGCTCCTGATCACCCTGTGGAAAGTTGATTTCATTGAGGGAGTTTAAACAATTTAGAAGCCTTTCTGTGTTTTGCGACCCCAAGACAGCGTTGTGTGCCACACCATCAGTGGATTGGAGCACTTGTCGTCCAGGACATTGACTGTGGCACAATGTTTTTATTGGGATGAACTCTCTGTCCAGCTTCTCTCAAGGAAAAACCATAATTTATGACATGGGCAATTAGGTTGGCTCTGATTTCATTTGAAACTTGTCTGTACCCTTTTCTTCTAACTCTCCTCCCTCTTACACTTTGCTCTTTCCCTCTGTCCATGTCTTTTTATATGTTCTTCTCTTGCTCTTTCCACTAATACCATTGCCTTCCACTCTACCATATCTTCTCCTCCCTCTACTCCGGCCTCCTCTCTTCCTACATCCTCAACTCTTCTTGCTCCATCTCCTCTTCCTAAACCATCTATTCCTTTCCCCTCATCTCTTTCTCATCCTGTTCCTCTCCCTCTCAGTATTACCCTTCCTCTATCCCCTCCAAAACCTCTCTCTTACATCTCTTCCTTTTCCAATTCTTCTTCTTTTGTTATTGTTTTTCTTTCCCCTTTTATAGTTTTTGTAACTGAGATAGCCATGTAAACAATTAGGAAATGTGCATTTCCTAATTGTGTCTCTCGTGTCTCTTCAGAATATTTGGACTAAACCGCTCAATTCATATGGATTAGTTTAATGATCTCTTTATGAACTTTTTGAAGCATCAAAGTTTCAGTTGTGTAGCTGTCTATGGAGGGACAGAAATCGCTCTGATTTCATCAAAAAAATGAATCAATATGATCCTAATTGACTTTTCTTTAGTTAAAAAAATGGTTCCCTACATCTCAGTAAGATTTTGTGACTTTTTCTAAATTATCTATCTTTACGCAACACACACCACACACACACACACACACACTCTCTCTCTCTCTCTCTCTCTTTACTCGTGTTCATTTCTGGATATTGCTGTTGGTTTTATTTATAAATAATTTACATTTTTTTTTTTTTTTTACAATCACTAGGACCCATTTCAAAACTCTTCACACACTTCTCCTAACCAACTTTCATCTTGGCACAGCTGTTCATTTCCCATTCAAAATGCACTCATTCTTCCAGAACTCTAGCAAAGGTTTTCACTCAGCAAACACACTTTGTCAGAAAACACAGACCTAAAAACACTAACATCAGGAAGAATTATATAATGATTTCTTTTGTAAAAATTCTTAGTTTTCTTCAGCTGTTCACACACATAATCTTTACTTGTCACTCAATTTCTGAAGCCTGACGCTCAAACAGCAGAACCACACGCCAAATCTGCAAAACCATACACTAATTATCAGCCTTCGACTCAGTTTTCAATTTCACAAACACTTTTTTCAAAACACAACACACAATTCTCTGTGTAACACACAAAAATCTTGATTTCCTTTTTCAAACACAATCATTGTTTCTGTCCAACTACACACAGTTGATGTATTTCTGTTCTTTAGTACTGTAATACTGTATTCACAACACACATGCTTACAGTAAAACAATAAAGAGTTTAGTTTCAATCTTGCTTTCGGGTTTACCGTGAATTGTTCAACATCTCTCTGATTACTTTCAGTCTTGTACAGAAATGATCACAGGAGCTCATGAAAGAAGAGCTTTAGGTTTTGATTAACTGTGTGAATATGATATATCCAAAAATAGAATATTATGGCAAAAGTGTTTGGAGCGTAAGACAAATGTTTGCTTTAGAGATGTGTTTGTGACATTTTGAATGCAGTGCTTCATTTTGCAAGAGATGTGAGGCATTTTGCATTTTGTGATTCCTGGATTGTGTGTAAAGTTTTGAAAAAAGAGGCAAGGTTTTGAAAATGTAAGCAGTTGAAAAAAAAAAAAAACCTAACAACACAAGAATAACACTCTCTGTTGTTTATAATTCACTGCAGTTTGTGTCACATGAACCATGTTTACATTACAGTATAAAATTATTCCTAAGTTTTCCCCTTTGAATGGATGATCATGAAATTGAAAGACTAACGCTGGTGAAGGTGTTCAGTTTCATCTAATTGCTTTGATGGTGTTTGATTTTTTAGATTCAGAATATATTTCATTACAATATTACTGTAAATGCAGCATATTTCTGTCTTATTCAGTTTTGTATTATGTTATTGTTTTGAAGTTTTGAAAACAGTATATAAGCATGTGCAATTGGCCTGTAGATACACTGAGTTTTGGTGTTTCTTGTGTCGAAGTGAGTAAAGAATTAATGTAATTTGAAAGATGTAGTCACTGAATGCATTTTGTGCCAAAGAAATGATAAATGATCCACAGTTTATGATCCCACAGAGATTTCTGTTGTGCTCACTGTGTGAAGAGATTTGAAAAAAGTTCACAAAATGTATCACAAACGTTATGATGAGCCACATCCAGTAAAATGAATGGCTCTCTATGGCCCCCTGCTGGTCAAAACAATTTCTTTCTTGAACTGTAATTCTTTTAGGTTAATCTCTAACCAGCAGATGGCAGAATTCTACACCTAACACCTAGATCAATATCCAGAAACAGCTTATATTGTACATTTCATTTAGATCACCATTTAAGTGTTTTTTTCATAAAAATGTAATATTTCACATGCAGGCTAATGGTGTAGTTGAGGAATTTTGTGATAAATAGGTACAAAAGTACTTCTCCCAAAACACAGCATTAATGTATCGATGAGAAGTAAACAAAACAAATTATATATTATATGTATTATTAAAAAATTTATGTGTATATATACATACACACACACATATATATATATATATATATATATATACACAGTACAGTCCAAAAGTTTGGAAGATTTTTAATGTTTTTAAAAGAAGTTTCGTCTGCTCACCAAGGCTACATTTATTTAATTACAAATACAGTAAAAAACAGTAATATTGTGAAATATTATTACAATTTAAAATAACTGTGTACTATTTAAATATATTTGACAAAGTAATTTATTCCTGTGATGCAAAGCTGAATTTTCAGCATCGTTACTCCAGTCTTCAGTGTCACATGATCCTTCAGAAATCATTCTAATATGCTGATTTGCTGCTCAATAAACATTTATGATTATTTTCAATGTTGAAAACAGTTGTGTACTTTTTTTTCAGGATTCCTTGATGAATAGAAAGTTCAAAAGAACAGCATTTATCTGAAATACAAAGCTTCTGTAGCATTATACACTACCGTTCAAAAGTTTGGGGTCAGTAATAATTTTTATTTTTATTTTTTTGAAAAGAAATTAAAGAAATGAATACTTTTATTCAGCAAGGATGCATTAAATCAATCAAAAGTGGCAGTAAAGACATTTATAATGTTACAAAAGATTAGATTTCAGATAAACACTGTTCTTTTGAACTTTCTATTCATCAAATAATCCTGAAAAAAAATATTGTACACAAATATTTTGTACAATTGTACACATTAAATGTTTCTTGAGCAGCAGATCAGCATATTAGAATGATTTCTGAAGGATCATGTGACACTGAAGACTGGAGTAATGATGCTGAAAATTCAGCTTTGCCATCACAGGAATAAATTACTTTGTGAAATATATTCAAATAGAAAACAGTTATTTTAAATTGTAATAATATTTCACAATATTACTGTTTTTACTGTATTTTTAATTAAATAAATGTAGCCTTGGTGAGCAGATGAAACTTCTTTTAAAAACATTAAAAATCTTAGTGGTTCCAAACTTTTGGACTGTACTGTATATATATATAAGGTATTGCTCAGATCATGGCTACAAAAAATTCAAGGCATTAGAGAGACAATGGGACACAGTGAAGAATATGACGGGACACACTTTTAATTAAACGCAAATTTGTCACCCGTACTTTTTTCAGGCAAGTGTATTCATGTAAAAGTCAATGTAAATAAATCTAGATTTAAATTCAAAGACACAAGATAGTTGTTTTATTCTTATCCGCAACAAGACTATCTGAACATTATGGAGCACACACTCTCATGTAGTGTATGTTTCATTCATACTCGAAGCCAGAGGGCGCTCTCACAGACATTATAACTTTTTTAAAATTTAATGATGACTTAATTTGAGAAATTTTCAATTGCGCTTCTGATTTGACTGTGAGATTTGCCGATTTTGGGTGTGTTTGGCATACATTTTTATATCTGTATAACAAACTAATGGATCTGTAATTTGCACAGTCCAAATGATCTTTCCCTTTTTTGGTATCAGCGATATAAGCGGCGTATTCATCTGTGGTGAAAGGCACCAGCCTCTACTGCTGCTGTGGATGGCCGTCAGGAAGACCGAGTAAATCAAAATATTTAAGAAATAAATCTGCCGGGATCCCGTCTTGAGAGAAACATTTTTCTACAGATGAAATATGAAGGCAAATAGACATATGATTATGACAACATGTTTTCTGTGTTTTTTTATGCAGCTCATGGTATTTTTATAACAATAAAGGATGTTTATGACAAGTAAGCAGATTTATCATTCAGTCCATTATAAAATATACAAAGAATGCATGTCTGCCCTTTATCGAATCAAAACCCACATAATAGATCAATCAGAAGTTATTACAATAACTCAATGATGGTTTACAGTGCGTTTTGAGCAAAGACATTAATAATCATATAAATTTTGAAATGAAGCTTAATTGTAGTCTACCTCTAATTTTAAAATGTATTCTTGTAAGCATTATAGATAGTTTGTGTTTCTAATGTAGTACCAAACTTTATTCATCTTAATGGACTATATGCACGGTTACTTCCTGGTTGTGGTTAAGCCAGCTCGGGCATTTCCGGTGAACTGTTATCTGTTCATTCTGTACTCGCTGTACATTGACACAAAACCATCAATGGTTGACTTTTTAATGTTGTATTCATATTTTAATGCGGTTATCACATTTGCCTAATTTGCCAATAAACCAGTTTTATTGATTGCAATAAAGACGAAGCTATTCGGACCATTTAAAAACGCCTTGTCTGTAATCAGGCATGCACACGCTTTATTTCCCCCAGCACTTCAAATGTTATTTTTAATGTGATGACCACAAACATTATCTGTTCATCCTTCTGAGATTGTCCATAAAACCGAACGTTTAAAAATGTAGGAAATTTCAACATTTGATAGAAAACACTTATTTAAAAATAAAAAAGACAATAATTACCACTTTAACCAGCAGGTGGAGGCAAAGTAGCATTTATTTATGCATATATCAGCCATTTCTTCTAATCGTTTTTCACTTCGTTTTTTACTAAATATTAAACATTATAAAATAACTAGGTTTAAAAATACATTTTGTCAATGTGAAGTATGAAATACTCACAAAATCTCATGAAAAACAATAACTTTTCTTGTGAATGAATGACACAGAAAGCAAGCACTGCGCTTTTGTAATCACAGCAGCTGTCAGTCAGTGCAGCACAAGATCACACTTGTGAAACACACTTTATTCAATGAATCTAACTAAAGTGCACCATAAATATTTAATTTCTGAAGCTTTCACATAAAAGTGTGAAAACTGATGGTCGAATTGAATTTAGCCGAGGAGGAACACTGAGGTATGTCTTTATTTATTTATTTTTTATGCTGTCTTACGTTTGAATAACTAAATTAATGCTATGCCTGACTATTTAAGTGACTATATTCTGATTATAAACTAAGTATTACACTATTGATGCTCAACATACCAGCAAATGACTCTCACCGGAAGTTTTCCAGCTGGCTTATATTAACGTGGAAGTTCTAAAGAACGCTCCGTGCATATAGTCCATTTAACGCTGTATGCAGTGGACGATGTTAAAGCCATAAATCGCCCCCTATATCCTTAAATAGGGCACTATTTTGAGGGGACAGACATTTGTAGTGGTGTCCGAAACCATAGTGGACGATGTAGAGTGCACTCATTCAATCCCACAATGCACCTCAATAACGAGTGTACAGCCGATGCACGCTCAACCTGGTTAAAGCCATACGAGACACATAGGCTACTTGAGGACAAATGCATTGTTGAACGGCGCCACCTAGCGCGCAGGTGTGAGTTAGCAGAAGATGATCAGTCATTTCACGTTTTTTCACGTCGCCGTTCAGTGTGAAAGGGCCTTATGGTGCATTCAAGTCCTTCTGGGAAGTTCGTATTTACGAGGTGGGAAGTCGTGTTTACAATGGCAGGTGCGTTCAAGTCACTTTCGTCTGCGGTGTTGTACCTTCTCTTAATTAATTACACAAAAAATACATCACTTTTACTTATAGAAAGTGAAGAACATCGAATGAGCATCAGGTGTGTTCTGCTTTTTTTTGTTTTTAGTTAATTTATGAAGCCACTGTAAACTTTATCATTACATATTATATTTTTATGGCTGTAAATCTTTGGATCTTTGGGTAGACAGCGATTCAATTCGATTCACGATTCATAGGTGTTCGATTCGATTCAAGAACGATTTTTGCAAATTCAGAACGATTCGATTTGAGACGATTCACATTAAAATTCGATGCGATTCGATTAATTCGATTCTGCATTTTAGCTAATATGCATTTATAGGGATATTGAAATGCTTCCCTCAACGTGTCTTAAGGCTGGAATACACTACACGATTTTTAAAATCTGAACAGATTTTTAAAACACTAGGCATCATACACTTGCCGACTTTGTAAATAGTTACAGAGAAAATCTGGGCATCATACACTACCAGACTTTAAAATCGTTCTGAACACAAACAGAAACACACGCCTGGTTGCTAGGAGACGCATGCACACTTATCACCCGATCTTGTACAGTAGTCTAATTTTTTTCTCAATCTTTGTGACTTCGCACCCTTGATTTGCATAGCTTGGGCTGCATATGACTGTACCGTGTAACACTATACTGTATTTATTAGCAACACATATTGTTCACTGATATGTGTTCTAAAAGCAGCTCAAAATATCAAACAGGTTTGATATCCTCCGACTGGATGGAATCAAAATCTGAAGCTAAAAAATCGGAGTCTATGACCATCATATACTACGCGATTTTCCATGGAATCTGTTGGCTCAAATCTGCAGACTGGCTCTGACTTTTGTCAACTATCGTCAACTTGTTCAGACTGTAAATCGGGGCAAAAGTCGTGTAGTGTATTCCAGCCTTTAGTCAGGGTATGAATTACACAGCGGCCTTCACGGGGTCAGAGAGTAAGGGCAAAAAACAAACAAATAAACAAACAAACAAAAAACTTTTGTCCATTGTTAATGTTAGCTCATGTTAGTTCTCAGTGATGCTACATAACTTTATATTAATAGCCTATAAAAATTGGCATTTGTGGAAATTTATATAAGCCAAAACTTTAAAAGGGCTTTAAAAGTATTGTTAGGCCTAGTTTATGTTAACTATAGTGGAGGATAGTGTTAAAGACTACACAACCTTATGAAAGTGTTCCAGGTACATTAAACATACTAATGCTTACATGGAGAGACTATCATGCACTTTCCCAACTAATCTTAAACAAACTTTTATTCACGGAATAGTAAGAAAAGCCCCCTTTGTTCTCTTTGATATGGAACATTTTCCTTATGGTGATTCTGAAAGAAAACGCGCTGGGTTTCTACTGTTGCTATAGTAACGAACGCAACTTTAACGCGCATCTGATTGATAAACCGCTCGCTCTTATGTCAGTGTTGTTAATGGTGTAGTTATTTCAGCAGTTTCCTCGCACATTCAGTTTAACGACATTAAGTTCATAATTTCATTTATCATTCATTGAACTGTGCGTATGCATTTAGACACTTACATTATGTGTTTGGTCCGTCCATGCAATAAATGCGCGCCTTGAAACTGCTCAGGTAATGTCAGTGAACCATTTCCGACGTTTCCACGCAATAAAAGCATTTTATTTCAACAGTAGTGACCGCGCAATGACTTGGCAGCTTTATCAATGGCTTGAGCAGTTTGACTCAGGACTATTGCTGTCTTAATAGAGAGCTGTCATCTGCTCATGTGAATAGCAGTGGCCGCCCTGAGGAGAGCTCAAACGTGGGCTACGGACTGAGCGCGAGCGCAATCCAGTTAGAGGCGGTAAAGAGTGCAGCCGCGCGTGTCTGTGAAGGAGAGCTGTTAAGGAAGGCGCAAAATGACGGCGCACAACGTCTCCATCAATTCGCGCATGTAGTAGGCTAATTAAATGTTTATATATTATAAATACTGAATTGCTATAGAATCGCGATTAATCCGATTCTTAGCATTTTACATCGATTATCGACCGAAATAAACGATTCACGATTCAAAAAACATGTTTCAAGATCGATGCATATGCATCGTCAGGATTTGTAATCGATGCATCGAGAAAACGAGTGAATCGTTACACCCCCTAGTACTTAAAGGTGCTAAAGAGGATCTTTTCGTCTACTGAGAAACCAAAGACCGTTACTGAGTTTTTGAAATGAGCGCATGCGTAAGAATTTCGAGGGAACGCCTCCCAAAACTTGTGCACAAGTAACACGAGTGTTTACCACCGGCATTCGCTGTGTCGTGTTAGTGGATTCATTATGTCGGACTCACCGCATGTAACTCATAATCTGCAGTTGTTACTCCTGTCTCCTGACAAAAACATTGCATGCGGCGCCTGTGGAGTGTGTAAAGTTACTGGAGCGCGAAGCCGCGCTCGTCTCTCACAAGGAACGTCACGGCAGTGATTGACAAGCCAGAGGGCCAATCGTTTACGCGATGATCGCGTAAACGATTGGCTGATGTTTTTAAGGCCCTACCTCGTGCACAGATGATGTATATTAATATTATTCCTTTCAGTGCACCTAATAAATAGTCTTTTATCAGTTAGTAAAGACAGTTTCAAGTATAAAATGTTGCAAAAATGTATAAAACAAAACATCCTATTTAGCACCTTTAAGATTAACATGATATTTTTTAGTCTATGTGTAGAGCTCAGTCAGACTGATCAAACAATTCACACTCTAGTTCCTGTTTTATCTGCTTGTGTCTTTTCTGTCTGTGTTTGTGTGTTTATTAAAAATAAGTGAAGTAGTTTCACTTCCCTCTTTTAACACACTCTCATGTGTTCTAAAAGCAGCTCAAAATATCAAACAGGTTTGATATCCTCCGACTGGATGGAATCAAAATCTGAAGCTAAAAAATCGGAGTCTATGACCATCATATACTACACGATTTTCCATGGAATCTGTTGGCTCAAATCTGCAGACTGGCTCTGACTTTTGTCAACTATCGTCAACTTGTTCAGACTGTAAATCGGGGCAAAAGTCGTGTAGTGTATTCCAGCCTTTAGTCAGGGTATGAATTACACAGCGGCCTTCACGGGGTCAGAGAGTAAGGGCAAAAAACCAACAAATAAACAAACAAACAAAAAACTTTTGTCCATTGTTAATGTTAGCTCATGTTAGTTCTCAGTGATGCTACATAACTTTATATTAATAGCCTATAAAAATGGGCATTTGTGGAAATTTACATAAGCCAAAACTTTAAAAGGGCTTTAAAAGTATTGTTAGGCCTAGTTTATGCTAACTATTGTGGAGGATAGTGTTAAAGACTACACAACCTTATGAAAGTGTTCCAGGTACATTAAACATACTAATGCTTACATGGAGAGACTATCATGCACTTTCCCAACTAATCTTAAACAAACTTTTCTTCACGGAATAGTAAGAAAAGCCCACTTCCCTCTTTTAACTCTCTCTCTCTCTCTCTCTTTCTCTATGCGTCTCTGTCACATTTAGCAGTTTATTTTAAAGATGCTTCCAGGAAACATTCAAATATAACTGAACACTTCAGAAGAGCTTCAGAAGAACTGAATCTACAGAGAAGATCATTTAATAAGAGAGAAGGATGAGGATAATCTTGACTTTCACTCTGCTGATGATTCCTGGTAAGAATCAAGTTCTGATCCAACAATCACATCAGAAGAACTAGAACAGAGATTAAAGAATGACCAAAAGTTTTTAGGTGCGTCTCAGTTTGTGTACTTATGCACTATACGCCATTTTGTAGAATAAGTAGTTATGGAATAAAATAATGACAAATGTTTTTGAAACAAAAAAGCTTGTTGAATTGTACTAAGGCTTGCATTTTTGTGTTCTGGAATTCAACATGGCCGTATATTTAAACAATGAATATTTCACTTTAAAATATTTCTCACACATTTTCATTATTAAAAATACATGCAACATCGTTATACACGATTCTAACTTAAACAGCATTTTAAGAGAATGACTTACAGTCACAAAACCAACTGTAAAGTTCATGCAGATGTCAAGTATCATTCATACCTTTTAGATGTTTGATATTTAACAAATAAACTGTCAAATCTTGTGTAAGTTTAATAAGGATTAACCTTTATTTAATTTGCACAGTGAAGATTATATGCAGTGTTATTTTACATTTGATTACTTTATTCAGTTTCTGTACCAAAAAACCACTGATTATTTCATTTGTGTCTTTGTTCTGTTGTATTTATTTATGTGTGCTATTGCTTGTAGTTTAATTATTATTATTATTATTTTTTTTTTTTTTATTAATGACTGTTTACTTGTCTTTGATAATCTTTGAAATAAGTAGTTTTAGCTGTGGTAATGAAAATTGTTACATTTCACTGGTATGTAAAATATTGGGTGTCATAACCTTATTTAATACGACACAGCAAAATCCCCAGATTTAAATCAACTCTGCTCAGAGAACATATGGTCCCTCTCTACATAGAGTTAAAATGACACTGAAGCAGAGTTAAAGTTAAAGTTAATAATATGCTGTTTGTGGAGTTGTTTAATCAGATCTTGAGAGATTTAATGTCTTTTATCTTCAGTTTATTTTTATCTAAGGCTGTGGCTGGAAGTCCTTTGTAGTTATTGTGTTTCTTTTTAGTGATTATGCTTGTTAACAGCAGGTGTTCATCACTAATGCTCAATCATAACTTAATCACTTAATTAACTTTCACTCTGCTTCAGTGTTACTTTAACACTATATAGAGAGGGACCATATGTAATCTGAGCAGAGTTGATTTAACTCTGGGGATTTTGCTGTGTATACAAGTGTAGCATTGCCATATAAGGGTGATATTTATACTTGTGTATGATTAACAAGAATGTGTGGTTGGTCATTTATTTTAATTGTCACCTTGTGCTCTGTTCCGTTGCTCCGGTGTGTGTGTGTGTGTGTGTGTGTGTGTGTGTGTGTGTGTGTGTGTGTGAGACCCCATGTGAACAAGCTCTCGCAAGATTTCGCAGTTCCCGTGTGGCCTACACATCACGTGATCATAACACGGAACTTTAAAGGTAGCCGGCTTACCGGCGTCTAGCAGCGTTTGTGTTCGCTCCCGTCTGTTAATCGATTGTGGAATACTTACCGAACTGTTTCTTGTTGGAGTTTACTGCCGCCTTGCTTGTGGAGTTTTGTCTGGGTGTTTTTTGGACTTTGGACTGCTTTCCAGTGAGGATATTTTAACAGTTTCAGTCAATACATTGGATCTGCTCACGGACATTCATTCATTCATGGACATTTTCTGGTGAGACTGATTCAATATCATACATAATACAGTTGGACTTTCACTTTCACATACACTTTTTTTTAACATTTTTTCTGGTTGTACTGTGGGTCATGAGTTTTTCTAAATTGTATAATACACTTGGGTGATTGAAACAAATTTTTGTCTGTCTTTTTTTCATATTTTTTCCTGAGGAACGAGCGGTTCCCTCAATTTAATGTACGCTCTATTCGGAGTGTTACACAAGAATACATGAGTCAAAATCAACAAAAACAACAACTATTTTATTAATTTATTCCTTTTTTTTTGTGGTGGGGCCAGTGAAAATTTAATCACCGAATTCACTGAATCGAATCGAAAATCGAGAATAGAATCGAGAATCGTAAATGAATCGAACTAAGATCTTGTGAATCAGAATCGAATTGGGACATCTGAATCGATATAAACGGCCGAGAGCAATATATATATTAATATGTAATATTTGATCTGTACATCAGCGTTGGGGAGGGGAATAACATTATAATCTTGATCGCGGTAGAGAAGGCTGCTTACATGTAATGTAATGAAAATGTGTGTGAAATGTTTTGAATTGAGATATTCACTGCTTAAATATACAACTATGTTGAATTTCAGCCCATTAAAATGCAAGCCTTAAAAATATTTTTTTCAATTAGTGCAACTCAAAAACTTTTTTTATTTCAAAAACATTTGTCATTCATTTACTTCCATAAATAGCACGAGTAGTGTTCACACTGAAAATTCAAAAAGAAATAGTGCACTTTAAATACAGAATATTGGGCCTGTTTACACTAGTGTGTTTTAGTTTTAAAAAGCATAAGTTTTGCCACGGTTACACGTCTTTTACAGTACGCCGGTGTTTTTGAACTGAAAGACTTTTGAAAACGCTGCAGACCTTGTTTTAGTTTGAAAACGCTGGGGTTGTGTTTCAGTATAAACGGACCAAAACTGAGACTTTTGAAAACGATGGCGTGGCTGCCCACATGATCTGCGTATCCTTGACAACCGTGTAAACAATAACATGGAGACTGAACTGCAATCTTTGCTGGCTTTGTTGTCATTTTTAGCAGCCATTGTGCAGTTAAACTCTGCATTTTTTAATACTGCAGCTGCCTACATGTGCAAGAGGCAACTGAAACGCGCATGCCCAGTGTGCATGAATGGTCATGTGACATGCGTTTTCGGCCGTGTAGTGTAGACGGAGATCGTTTTCATTTTAAAATGCCATTTTAAAACAAAAACACACTAGTGTAAACGGCCTTGAACACTTCATGCACTCGACTGTCACAGCTTTAATTATGTAGCAGAGGGAGATCAGACTCTGATGTTGAATGACAAAATAACCTTATAAAATTCATACACTACACAGTTTAGTAGACTACATAGTGCATAGTGTATCATTTGGGATGCAACTTTTATTTCACCTAATATGGTGAAATTATCTTTAGGGACACTTTAAAATAACTCTCACTCCAGTATATGTTAGTGTTGTATTAAGATGCTGGTTTGTTGTAGGGTGTCGTGAGCTCCATGAATGTGACAGGATATTCAGGAGGAGGAGTCGCATCACAGCAAATATGAGACAAAAAATACGGCAAAGTCTTTTTGTCGAGGTGATCAGAGCTCCACATGCTCTGAACTCATCAAGACTGAGACTAAAGATAAAAGGATTGATTCTGGAAGATTCTCTCTGTATGACGACACAAGTTCAGCAGTCTTGAAAGTGATTATCAGAAATCTGAGTGAAGAGGATTCTGGGACGTACTACTGTACATTTGGTAAAACAGGAGAAAAAGATTTCTACACTGAAGTGAATCTGAAGGTTATAAGAGGTGAGTAACTGAGAGCTCAAACCCATGATGATCTCCACAACATCACGATACTCAACACTGACTGTAATTACTGCCGTTCACACCTGAAACTCATAACAGACTCCATCAATAACCTTTTGATCTCCTGATGGAAGATTCACACTCATAATCCTGACTTCATTCATAAATGTTGCAGCAAAGTGAGCAGAGATGTGTTTATATTGAGAACAAAATGATACATTATCTGAGTTTGTGTTTAACAGATCAACAAAACAGGACTGTGAGAGGATATTCAGGAGGAAACGTCATTATAAACTTCAAATATGAGATGAAACACAAGAAACATGTGCGATTCTGTAAAACTGCAGCAGATCAATGTTTGACTGTAATGAACACTAACGGAGCAGCAGAACAGAAACATGACGGACGATTCTCTGTTTATAATAACAGATCTGCAGATCTCTTACGTGTGTTATCAGAGAGCTGAATGTGATGATTTTTTGGAGAATATAAGATTACAGTCAAAGTTTCTGAAAAATACAGTGTCTTCTCTGAGTTAATCTGACATCAGAGACGGTGAGACGCTTTCAGTCACTTATGCATTATTTGACAGAATCCATGAATATATCTGGTCATTGTAACATTGCTGCACTTGATTTGGATCTGAAACAGATGATTGTTGTGTGAAGAGCATCAGTCTATCAGCTGCTGCAGGAGGATCTGTGAACATCAGCTGCAAATACCCACAATCCCACATTAGAGATGTGAAGTTTCTCTGCTGGAGATCGGAGGATGATCTCTGTGCTGAAGAGACGTCTGTGAATCAGAGCAGAGATGAGTCCTGAGGGAAAGATCCAGCTGTATGATGACAGAGAAAAGCCTCCTGACGGGAAGCATCAGTCATGTGACTGAACAACATTCAGAATACTGGTGTGGAGTTCAGTCTGATCAAGGACACAAGAGCTTCATCACACGAGTCCAGATCAACCTTACAGGTACAGATGATTTTCTCAGTGATATTAATCAAGTCAAGTCACCTTTATTTATATAGTGCTTTTACAATTTAGATTGTGTCAAGCAGCTTTACATTGATAACTGGTATATTATTTATATTATTATTATTACTTAAAGGTGCCCTAGTTCAAATTTGAATTTACCTTGGCATAGTTGAATAACAAGAGTTCAGTACATGGAAAAGACATACATTGAGTTTCAAACTCCATTGCTTTCTCTTTCTTATGTAAATCTCATTTGTTTAAAAGACCTCACGAAGAACAGGGCGAATCTCAACATAACACTGACTGTTATGTAACAGTCGGGGTGTACGCCCCAATATTTGCATATGCCAGCCCATGTTCCCAACATTATGAAGGCATTAGACAGGGCAGCCCGTAATGTCTGGATCTGCAAGGTGAATCATCAGACTAGGTAAGCAAGCAAGAACAACAGCGAAAATGGCAGATGGAGCGATATAACTGACATGATCCATGATAGCATGATATTTTTAGTGATATTTGTAAATTGTCTTTCTAAATGTTTCGTTAGCATGTTGCTAATGTACTGTTAAATGAGGTTAAAGTTACCATCGTTTCTTACTGAATTCACGGAGACAAGAGCCGTCGCTATTTTCATTTTTAAACACTTGCAGTCTGTATAATTCATAAACACAACTTCATTCTTTATAAATCTCTCCAACAGTGTAGCATTAGCCGTTAGCCACGGAGCACAGCCTCAAACTAGAGAATCAAATATAAACATCAAAATAAATACTTTACTCACATAATTCGAAGCATCCATACAGCATGCATGACGAACATCTTGTAAAGATCCATTTGAGGGTTATATTAGCTGTGTGAACTTTGTAAATGTGCTGTAATATAATCGAGAGCTCGTGTGGCAGGGAGCAGGCGAATTAAAGGGGCGGCGCGCTGAAAAAATCAGTGCATAGTTAATGATGCCCCAAAATAGGCAGTTAAAAAAATTAATTTAAAAAAATCTATGGGGTATTTTGAGCTGAAACTTCACAGACACATTCAGTGGACACCTTAGACTTATATTACATCTTGTGAAAAAGCATTCTTGGGCACCTTTAAAGAATAGTGTCAATGCAGGCAGATCAAAGCACTGTCGATTATCAAATGTCAAGTCAAATGTCAAGTTAATTGAAAACCATGACTAATTTCTATTCAGCAGATCACTGTGTTATTTATCATGTTGCTTAAAATCATTGAGGTTTGAAGCTGATTCTATTCAAGTAGGATTATTTTTAATTTAGATGTTCTGTTTAACAAAGAAAAAACACAAACTGCAGTTAAAAAGAGGAAGTATAAAAATCAAACTGCAGTTCGTATAATTGCAGTCTACACAGGTAAAAGTGCAGCTTTGTGTTTGTGATGCTGTTGGGGCAGTCGTGGCCTAATGGTTAGAGAGTCAGAATGAACAGCGTGTTCTTCCTCTCATTACCACAACGCACAAAACCCCCAACCGCAACCCAAATGCAGAGCACAAATTCTGAGTATGAGAAACTAGTGTTGGGCGGAATGACCAAAAATTTATATCACAGTATTTTTCAAAATTATACAGCTGTGGCCAGAATTATTAGACCCCTTCATAAATATGATCAAAGATGACTCTAAAAATAAATCTGCATTGTTTATCCTTTTGATCTTTAATTTATAAAATAAGCAAAATTCTAACCTTGAAGGAAAAGAATTGAAAGTGGGGGGGAAATAACATTATGAAATAAATGTTTTTCTCCAAAACACGTTGCCCACAATTATTAGCACCCTTTTATTCAATTCTTTTTGCAACCTCCTTTTGCCAAGATAACAGCTCTGAGTCTTCTTTCTATAATGCCTGATGATTGGAGAACACCTGAGAAGAGATCAGAGACAATTCCTCCATACAGAATCTCTCCAGAACCTTCAGATTCCCAGCTCCATGCTGGTGCTTCTTCTCTCAGTTCACTCCACTCATTTCTTTAGGGTTCAGGTCAGGGAACCTGGGAAGACCATGGCAGAAGCTTCATTTTGTGCTCAGTGACCCATTTTTGTGCTGGTTTTGATGTTTGTTTGGATCATTGTCCCGACGGATGATCCATCCCACAGCCCATTATAAGATTTCTAGCAGAAGTGGTCAGGTTTTGATTTTTTATCTGTTGGTATTTGATAGAATCCATGATACGATATATCTGAACAAGTTGTCCAGGACCTCCACACAAAAATAGGCCCACAACATTAAAGATCCAGCAGCATATTTAACCGTGGACTGGGGCACTTTTATCCATGTGGCACCAAACCTCTGGTGGGTTTGCTGCCAGAAGCTCTTGTTTTAGTTTCATCTGACCATAGAAGCTTGTCCCATTTGAAGTTCCAGTTCTTGTCGACAACTGAATATGCTGGAGATTGGTTTCTGGATGAGACAGGATTTTTTCCTGAAAACCCTCCCGAACAACTTGTGGGATGTAGGTGCTTTTGATAAATTTTTTTAGGCTTTCTGAGACTCAAGACTCAACTAATCTCTGCAATTCTCCAGCTGTGATCCTGGAGAGTCTTTGGCCACTCAAACTTTCCTCCTCACCCACATTAGGACGATTTAGACACATGTCCTCTTTCCGTCAGATTTGTACATCTTTAGTGATTGGAACTTCCCAATTATTGCCCTGATGGTGGAAATTGGGATTTTCAATGCTTCAGCTATTTTCTTACGCCACTTTCTATTTTGTGAAGCTCAACAATCATTTGCTACAAATCAGAACTATATTCTTTGTTTTTTCATTGTGATGAATGATTAAGGGAATTTGGCCTTTGTGTTTTCCTCATGTTTATACTCCTGTGGAACAGGAAGTCATGGCTGCCAATTTCATGTTCATGATCACCCCGGTGAGCTAAAAAAAATGTAAATATGAATGGGAATATACTTCAGAGATATTTACTCATAAAAAATTCTAGGGGTGCTAATAATTGTGGGCAATGTGTTTTGGAGAAAAACATTTATTTCTTAATGTTATTTACCCCCCACTTTTAATTCTTTTCCTTCATGAAAGGTTAGATTTTGCTAATTTTATGAATTAAAGATCAAAGATAAACAATGCAGATTTATTTTTAGAGTCATCTTTGATCATATTTATGAAGGGGTCTAATAATTCTGGCCACAACTGTATCTGTTTTCATGGTATATGACGGTATTTTTTTCCCCCATGACCGGCCGTTAACCACATTTTCTACTGATTGAGAGAGGACATACTGCAGTAGATTGACTAGAATGCCCTATTTTACTGTCATGAGTGAATATTGAGACATATTCCACACTAGAGTTAATACAGGTTTACAAAGCCCCACAAAATGCTGTGGGAGAAAACAACCAATAAAACACAGACCTGCAATAAACTCATTACAGACACATGATTATTAAAATATGACCATGGAGATGGAAAATAAAAGAGTTGAGGGCACCTTAAGCATTTTAAAAATCTAAACCTATATAACAACAAACTGCCAAAACGAGGGAGAAACGCGGAAGAACATTTAAACTGTCTAAGGATATTTTCAGTACATTTAAGAGCACTGAACAAATGACACAAGTAAGTTTTAACACAGAAAGAATAAAGCAGTTACATTTTTGCCCATTCTTCTTTGAATTGTCAGTCTATTTACTAACTTACATCGTCTTCTGTGTAGCAGAATAACCCATCGTGTCATCGCGGTCGTGATCAGACGTACAGTTCAGTGTCCTTTGCATAACTTTACATTTCATTTGAAGAAGACTTGATGAAATATGTGCGCATACACGCTGCTGGTTCATGTGTAGAGCACTAGAGTATATGAAATAGGTCCATAAAAAACTTAAACAAGCTCGCTCCGGTCTATATAATAGGATCCATGTGGAGAACGTTGTTAATCTCATCGCAGTTCCGTGCAGAAACCGCTCTCTCTCGCGCGCCGCGTGTAGTTTGAATTCTCCGCTGTAATCAAGGGCTGAATCCGAAGCCGCCCCCTATAACTTCAAATAGGCCATTATTTGAGGCAACAGCCATTTCTGGTGGTGTCCGAAACCATAGTGGACATTATTGAACACACTCATTCAATCTCACATTGCACCGCAATAACGAGTGTACAGCCGATGCACACACAACACACAAAATATTACTTTTTAATATTTATGTTAACGATATTGCTTCTGCTGCAGGTGATTCTTACATACACTTATATGCTGATGACACTATTATTTATTCATTTAATTCTTCCCTGACTATCGCACTGTCTTTACTGCAGGCCAGTTTTACTCGTATCCAACATGCTTTCTCTAGCCTTCACCTAGTTTTAAATACAAATAAAACGAAATGTATGGTTTTTAATAGAAATTTACCAAACGTTGAACATCTGCCTAAAATTCTCTCATTGGATGGCTCTGAAATCGATTATGTTGATTGCTACAAATATCTTGATATCTGGCTTGACAGCAAGTTATCATTTGAAACGCACATAAATGTACTGCTCAGCAAGGTTAAGTCTCGCATTGGTTTTCTTTATCGTAATAAATCTTCTTTTTACACATTCTTCTAAACAGCTCTTGGTTAAAACGACAGTACTTCCAATTTTGGATTATGGTGATATAGTTTACAGGTCTGCTTCAAAAACTTTCCTTCATAAATTGGATGTTATTTATCATGCTGCAATTCGCTTTGTTAAATGAGGCTCCAGTCACACTCACCATTGCCATCTGTATTCTTTACTGAATTGGTCTTCTCTACATTCGCGCAGACAAATTCATTGGCTTTTGTTTATTTATAAAACACTTATAGGTAAAACTCCATTATACTTACAGTCCCTTTTAACTGCTCATAATACAAGTCGTAATCTGCGCTCTAGCAGTTTCCTTACTCTCTGTATACCCAAAGTCCGCACCTCCTTTGGTCGTTGTTCTTTTCAGTTTTCTGCTGCATACGATTGGAATCATCTGCAGCAGACTCTAAAGCTTAGCTCATTCATATCGCTTTCTTCCTTTAAAAATTCAGTTCAGTCAATAATTCAGGATCATTGAACTTGTTTTTAGTTTATTGTTTGCTTTTATGTCACTGTGTAGTTGTGTTACCTGTATTTTTATGTTTTTGTATTGTACTGGTTTTTTATGCTGCCTCTTGGCCAGGTCGTCATTGTAAATGAGAACTGGTTCTCAATTGACTCACCTGGTTAAATAAAGGTTAATAATAATAATAATAACAACGGCTGTCCGAATTCACCCACTCGTTTTCATTCACTCTTTCAAGTGAACAATATAATAACGTAGGGAATAGTGAATGAGGCTTTAAGGGGTGATTTCGGACTTACCATAGGCTGCGATGCGATCTCAGCTGTGCTCTCACTACAGTGCAACAGTGACGCTGCGCCGCGTTCCGAATGTTGGGGTGCTTCTCAATATTCCTCCTCGTTTCCTCGCTCCTCCATCCTATGACACGGAAAACGATCGAGCTCAGCCATCTTGAAGGACATCTCAATTTTCTAATTGCACCGCGAGGAGGCGAGGAACAAGGAGTGAGGAGGCTTCCTGAGCGAGGATACAGAGGTGTATCCTTTGCAGAAGTCTTTCTCATCGAGAAACCTGACGCATATGTAAATTCTCCTCCCCCTTCATATCTGTCACAATAATTTAAATGTATGCTTTACGTTTGCAGTTTAAATAAATTTTATATCTCATATATTTCAACAGGGCATCTTGCTTTATTAATATTTATTATAATTTTTTTAAATAACCAAACTTTAACAACATGTGGGTAGATCCCTCGAGCACAGCTGATGACGCTTTGAAGTGGCGCTAAAGGGAGCAAGGATATCATTTCACTTGATTCAATTCCTCCGTCCTCGCATCTTTTCCTTGCGTCCTTCCCTCGCATCCTGAAGGGGTGGAGCTAAGACGCGAGGAAAGGAAGCGAGGAAAGGAAACGAAGATGCACAAATAAGAATTGAGAAGCACCCCACTTTAAGCGACACCTACTATAGAATAATACAAGACGCGTCACTCGTATTGTTTTGAATCGGAGAAAGTGTAAAGCCCCGGGTATACTTCACTTTCCACGCCCGGTATTACGAGATTTTCGGTTTCTGAGATTTTCGGTTTCCGAAGGCAGAGCATACATGAATAATAAGTTTCCCAGACATGCACGATTGCATGTCAACTGAGAATTTTAGTTCACATTGCATCTCAAGACATTAGTGGATTATTCCATAAAGGTAACTATATTGTGGGAACCATGGACGAAGCAGACAAATTAATCATTTAGATGGTTCTTTCAAAACATAATTCTAATTCAGAATCGAAATTCCGACTCCAGCTCGTCTACAGAGAAACCAATGCTGATTACTTTTACGACACCCTAAGCCTCCTGACAGCAGGAGAAGTGACAAACCAAATGGTCACCCAGGAAGATAAAGAGTCTTTGATCTTCAGATCAGAAGAAACAGAGAAAACAATGCAGGCCCCATTTGTTTCTCTAAGGGACCTAACTTCACAGAAAACCCAACAGAGACTGTTATACAACTAAAACTGCATCAAAATTGTTCCAAACAATTTTAAATGGACTTATCAAACATATTTTAACTGCATACATTTTAAATTGTGTCCACAAGTACTACTTGTAACCAGTTTTGCTTTAGAACACCCACAATTCATGTAAATGTGATAACTCTTGAATGACTGACTGAAAGTATGCCTTATTTTGACTTAATTTGATTCTTTCCCCCTTTCCTATATCCTGACTTGAATGAAATCTGTTTAAAATGTATCGTATTCCATTTAATAGAAATTATGTTAAAATGGCACTCTCTGCTGAAGCAGAAACGGGAAGTAACACCTATGTTTTATTGGGGGCAGAGAAAAGCCCTTTTGAAACAGGACGATATCTGATTGGCCAAAACTCCTCAGAGGTGTGACAAACAACTAAGTTTAAATTGCCATATTGTAAGATAGTGTCAGAGAAGTCAAGACAAGTACCAAGAACAATGGAGTAACAAGAAGAACAGACAAGCAGCTCATTCAAGCCATCCAACTTTCACTCACTTTTCTTTTCTTTTCCTTAATTTTTTTTTTCCGTTGAAAGTCTTGTGTTCTAAGTTTTGCTGCAAAGTTCAACCAACGACTTCTGCCGCTTCAACTTTAACTCCAGTGACAAAGAGACTTCCCTGCATTTTTCCAGCAAGCTAAAATGTGATTGGTTTTTACCTACCATCTGGACCTGAAAAGACAAACCATCGACTTGGAAAACCCTTCTCTGCACACCGACGAGGGAAATTCACATTTAAAGTCGACGCAAGCAAGTACCCCAGATTAAAACCGAACTGGTGCATTTAAATTAATGATTCATTGTTCGTTCAGGTCAGATCTTCCAAAGTGCATAATTTTGCTGGGAATTCATCATATCACACTCTCTCACTCTCTCTCTCTCTCCTAAAACTCTTTCTTTCTTTCTCATTTCCTTTTCTTTCTGCAATGCGTATGAATGAATGTGTGTGTGTGTATATGTGCTAGTTTGTGTTAGAATAAATAAAATCTCTTGTAGATTTTTAAAAGAAAGTGTCTTGTATTATGTGCTTCTAAAATTTAATGACTTAAACTGGATCTTAAAGTTACCATGCTTTAATCAGTGTTTTCATGATTGTTGGATATTCATATCCGCGACAAGAGCTTATTACGGCTCGAGCAAATGAATGCTGGACGACTCAGTTGCTCGGTCGTAATCTAAACAACTCTTTAGAATTCCCTATAAATATTTCATTTGAGCTAATTTTACTTCCTAGGGTGTTTTCCCTACAATATTCTCAGGGTCGCGGCTGACTTATGCATAAACTACAGTTGTTTATTTCTAGGAAACAGTATGCACGATTTGTGCAGTCATCTGTTACAATGACAGACACTTCGTGTAACAGCAGAGCAACCTTCAGCTATCATCTACAATGAGTTCAGCTCGTTGTGCTCTTCCTTTGCAATGTTTTAAAACTAGTTGTTATCATTACATCACTGCCTGTAACAGCTGAAATAAACCTGTATAAATGTTTTTGAGGACCTATATCTATTCTGGTATTGTTCTCTTGTTCATTTTGATATGATGTAGGCCTATTGCTCTTCAAAAGGAATAATAAAATTCTTTGTTTAAGCTCACCAAGGTTGCATTTATTTGATCAAAAATAGGCAAAACTCCAGTCTTCAGTGTCACATGATCCTTCAGAAATCATTCTAATATGCTGCTTTGCTGCTCAAGAAACATTCTTAGCTACTATTATCATGCTGAAAACAGGAAACCATGATACAGTGCCTGTTGATTCATAGAACACTATTGAAACAATAGTGACAATAGAAGACTATTGAAATAGAAATCTTTTGTAACATTAGAAATGTAAAAAAAAAAAATCTATTTAATTAATCCTTGTTGAATAAACTTCATCCTTGTGAAATACATTTCTTAAAAAACAAAAAAAAACTACAGTGCTTCCAGACATTCAAATAGTATTTTAATGCAAATGCATTTGTGCAAATTATTTGGGGGCCACTGTCTGTAAAAAGATAACATTTTGTTGTTATAAAAATAGTTTTAAGTAAATAAAAAAAGTCATTTAAAGCTGCAGCCCGCAACTTTTTTTGTGTTAAAAATTTACAAAAATTATATAATGAGAATATACAACATGAATCCATTTTCCAAACCGTGTTTTTGTCTTATCCTGAATCATTATGGTACACTTATAATAAGTGTTTATATTCGGACTATTTCAGACCGGACTGGTAGGACCCGCCGCAGAGTATCACAGTAACTGCGTGACTCGCCATAGACATACACGGAGAAAAGTAGCTCCGGCTAGAATGTTCCTCTGCAAGATGTGTGCAGTTCTGTTTATTAACCGCTAGAGGGCCAAAAATCGCGGACAGCAGCTTTAAATTCAAAGAGTGGTAAAAATGTCAAAATCTTTAAGACTAAAGGCCTTTGCACACTGAGTCCAAAATTTTCGTATGCGTTTTTTCGTATTCACAATCCTAAAAATTCGTCACGCACAGAGACCTTGCACACTGAGTCCGATGCGTGTTAATGAATGCGTTGCGAAAAAAATCGCAAAACAAATCGCAAAACAATACAAAATGAAGTCTTCAAGCAGTGAGCACGATTAGTTGTCTCCTCTCTTCTTAAAGAGACAAAAAGAGGAAATATTGGGTCCATTCAATCCCGAGATTGCATAGAGAGAAAGGAGAATTCACCTCATCAAGGAGCTGCGGGATTATCCGAGCATTTCAAAGATTACTTCAGGATGTCAGTGGCTCTGTTTGATGCTTTACTACTGGCACAATATGTCTTTATATTCGGTCTTTTTGTATTCCGCACGTTGTTTGTCATTCAGTGCTGCTGTTTTGTGCTGTAGACGACGTGGATCAACTTGTCAGATGGCATTCTGGATTTTTGCGTTCGCGTACATCTCTCAAAATGCGTGCCACGGATGCTAAAAACACAGAAAATCGAACCTGATCCGAATATTTTTTTGAAGGACAAAAGTTTCGGAGGCAGTGTGCAAACGTGATTGACATAACGTGAGGTCAAATTTATTTTTTAACGTGCGAAAGTTTCACATGCGAATTTCGGACTCAGTGTGCAATGACCTTAAAAATGTAATTTTTTAATCTGAGAATAGCTTTGTCATATTTCCATATATTAAGGGACTGCTACAGTAGCTAAAGTTTGTTGTTGGCAAGTCCATGCCCATCTTTTTGTACAAAAACAAAATGTCATTAAATGTCTCACACAATATCATATGTTCACTCCATCACACATTATACAAAGCATCTATTAATCAAAAGCATATCAAGGCCATATTCCCATCTTTATTCCAGGATTTGTGATATATGTTTTGACATAGTTTAAAAATGTTTTTTTTTTTTTTTTCCAAAATTTCATGAGGCCAAATGTGCCCCTAATTAAAACCCCATAAAGGACATGCATGTTTATGAACATTAATGACCAGTGAATTCAGGTTGACTGGGACATTTTTTGCAATTGATGACGACTGGGAAAAAGTTTCCCGATCAACCTGAATATATCAGGGTTCCCGCGGGGTCTTAAAAAGTCTAAAATTCTGAACTTTAAATTTAAGGCCTTAAGATGTCTTAAAAACGTCCAGATTTTCATCTGAGGTCTTAATTTTCATTTAGTCAGGTCTAAATTTTTTTTTTACCCATTTCCAGAAACGCTGCCCGCTGAAAGTTATTACAAAGTAGCTAGCAAAAAAGTAGCGAGTCGTAGTTCTTTCTGGGGGATATTGGTGTTGGTACGTACGCGGTGATAAAACTACAAATCCCGTGATAAATGCAATACCTGCCCGCGAAATACGTCTGCGTCTCCTCAGAGTTTGTTAAAGTTCGGCTACGTGTGGAAAATGGGAAAGTGCACTTGTGAAAGTGTACTCGTTAAGTGTACTTAACGAGACATGACTAGATCACAGCGATTTCTGCTGTTGGTTACAAGCGGTACCCAGCTCCAGGTACGAGGCTCACTGCAAACTTTGCCAAAAAAACAAAACAAAAAAAAAACAATTGGGGACTCTGGGTGTGAAGGCACTGGAGTCACACGCCAGAGCGGAGAAACACAAGCTAGCCGCAAAATGCCTTCAGCGGACTCGGCCAATTAGCCTCACCACTGCCTTCGTCCTCCTCAATGCCTGGTCCCTCCGGTCTCCAGCGCAATATCATCGCAGCTCCGTTGAATAACCTTCGGGGTACTTTTGGATCGACTGACACATCAAAAGCCGAGGTGCTTTGGATACTACACACGGTGACTAAACACTCATTTAATAGCAACAGTGAGATTAGCGATCTCTTCCAAGTGATGTTCCCTGATTTAGTAATCGCGAAGACGTTCTCCTGGAATAAATGGAATTGTTAAGTCGAGGTACCTGGGCTCACAGTTCATGGGACAGTGCGGGACCCACACACACACACATCAGATAATCCATGTTAGATAGATAGATAGATAGATAGATAGATACTCTAATTATCCCGAGGTAAGTATCCATCTATCTAACATGGATTATCTGGTGTGTGTGTGTGTGTGTGTGTGTGTGTGTGTGCGCTACGTTGGTTGTTACATGGGTTGGAGTAGCCTGTTCAATCTCTATTAGGCTATTAATATGCTATTTTGTAATGTAAATAAATATGAGATGAAATCTATTCTATTTGAGGGTAAGTTTGTTTTAGTCTGTTTTCATTTTGGGCCTAAGGTTTTGGGCATTTGGCACGTTGTTGGGTGTGGAAGGTTACCAATGTGTGATTGCTTTATCTGTAAATTAAATTAATGCTTTTTCAATGACTGAATTCATTGAAATAAAATGATTTTTTTCAGAATTTCTTTGATTTGAATATTTTTTGGTAATGCGTCATGTAGGTCTTAAATTTCAATCTTTATGGTCTTAAAATGTCTTAAAAAGGTCTTAAATTTGACTTACTGAAACCTGCATGAACCCTGTATATGCCAAATAATGAATGTTTGTGTATCAAAATAAATTGACCATTCATATCACTGATCATTATTGTATATCCAGGTACACAAGTGACACATGGTCAAAACAACGCATGGCAGAGAATAACAAAAGGTTGCAAAAATCTTTATTAGGCCACTGATTTTGGACATTATTTCTTTCATTTCCAGAGGGATGACCCCGTTTTAAATCTTCATAAGTGAGGTAACAGAAGAACATAGCGATACATCATTGAAATGGCAGCTGCATATTTTTTAACAATGTTATTTATTTATTTTCCCATTTATTTGTTATACAGTATGAAATCTGTATAATCTACTTCAACTCATGCAGGTGTTCTGGGATGCTTTGTTTTATTGTGCAATTGAAAAATTAAACCTTGTGGTGTCAGTGTATCTTAAACGGAAACCACAAAAAGACAATATAGTTTCAGCAATATTTTCAGAATTTGTCACCAACCGGAAAACCAGAGATGTTAGTCAGAACAGGTAAGCTAACACATGTATAATCACACGAGTAGTCTGTAGGTTACAACGATATTATGTCCACACAGACACATTTATATAGGCCTATCAGCTGTTACATCGCAGGGTACAAAGGAAGAGCACAACGAGCTGAACTCAGACGATAGCTGAAGGTTGCTCTGCTGTTACACGAAGTATCTGTCATTGTTACAGAGGACTGCACAAATCGTGCATACTAATGAAAACATATAAACTGTTTCCTAGAAATAAACAACTGTAGTTTATGCATAAGTCAGCCGTGACGCTGAGAATATAGTTACCTTTATGGAATAATCCACTAATGTCTTGAGATGCAATGTGAACTAAAATTCTCAGTTGCACGTGCAATCGCGGATGTCTGGGAAACTTATTAATATTCATGTATGCTCCGCCTTCGGAAATCTCAGAAACCGAAAATCTCGTATCACCGGCCGCGGACGGCTGAAGTATAGAGGGTATGCACGTGACGTCACCGTCGACTGTTATGACTGCGGTCACGCCCACTGAGTGGCAAAAGACTGAGCGGCAGCATTGGTTTTCAGCGTGAATTTCGCGAAAAACACACAAAACGCATTCAAAACGGGAAAGAGCTTTGTGATTGACTGTACAAATAGCTTTGACACAAAACGTACTCGGTTACTAACGTAACCTCGGTTCCCTGAGATACGGAACGAGTACTGCGTATGGGAAAAGTCTCCCTTTTTCCCCGTTACTGAAGCCTTTTTCAATAACGCAGTGTAACTGCATCGTCATTGGTTCACTCATAGACAAGTCGTTGAACCAATGACGGCGCGGCATAGCTGCGCGACCTATGGCGAGAGAGCGCGCGAACTTTCCCGCCGAAATGGGCGGGGTAAAGGGCTATATAAGCAGGCGTTTCGCCATAGGATTTCAGGCCAACCGACTGAAGCGACGACACTGAAGCCGCAGCCTCGTGGCACGGCAAGTAACGCAGTACTCGTTCCGTATCTCAGGGAACCGAGGTTACGTTAGTAACCGAGTACGTTCCCTTTCGATACTTCACTCGTACTGCGTATGGGGAACGAATTCAACCGCGCCGTGCCACGGCAGGGAACGACATAACTTGTTTTGGACACCGAGAGGGGACCAAGAGAGCAAGTAAGAAGGCAAAGCCGTCGTAAACCCTTGTTACACTACAAGAGGAGATAACTCCTGATCGGTGAGAGGCGGAACTCGAAGAGGCCGCCTGGTTACACCGAGAGGACCCGGGCTTGTAAGGCCGGAACGTCCAGATGATAGAACCTGACAAAAGTGGACGGCGAGGACCAGCCGGCCGCCTCACAGATGTCTTTAATGGAAACTCCATTAGACCAGGCCCAGGAGGAAGCCATTCCTCTAGTGGAATGGGCCCTAACTCCTAAGGGGCATTCAATGTCCAGGGAGGAGTAACAGAGATTAATCGCGTCGACTATCCAACGCGAGAGACGTTGCTTTGAGACCGAAGACCCTTTGGTGCGGCCACCAAAACGGACAAAGAGCTGATCTGACTGCCTGAAAGGCTGTGATCGCTCTACATAGGTCCTCAATGCCCTGACAGGGCAGAGTAACTCCAGCTCCTGTTCATCCGCAGAGGGAGGAAGAGCAGAGAGCGAGATGACCTGAGCTCTAAACGGAGTAGAGAGCACCTTGGGGACGTAGCATGCCTAGGTTTCAGTACGACCTTAGAGTCATTAGGCCCCAAATTCGAGGCACGCAGGGCTCACAGAGAGGGCCTGCAAATCGCCAACACGCTTGACCGATGCTAGTGCAAGTAGCAGAGCGGTTTTCAGGGTTAAAGGCCTGAGGTCAGCTGAACTCAGCGGCTCGAAGGGGTTTCCTTTGAGAGCCCTAAGGACCAAAGAAAGGTCCCAAGTGGGAACAGTAAGGGGATGAGGAGGATTTAATCGCCTAGAACCCCTTAAGAAACGAACCACAAGGTTGTTCCGACCCACTGACTGGCCAGCGATAGGAGCATGAAACGCTGAGATGGCTGCTACGTATACTTTGAGCGTTGAAGGGGCGCGCCCCAGATCCAAACGCTCTTGGAGGAAGGACAGTATCGGAGATACGTCACACTCCACGGGGTCTATGTTGCGTGTGGAACACCAATCAACAAAGACCGACCATTTCTGGGCGTAGAGGCGTCTCGTGGACGGGGCTCTCGCCTGAGATATGGTCTCTAGTACGTCCCTGGGAAGGTCAGTCGGCTCCCATCGAGGGACCAGAGGTGTAGAGCCCAGAGCTCTGGCTGGGGGTGCCAGATTGTTCTGTTTGCCTGAGAGAGGAGGTCCCGTCTCAGGGGAATGGGCCACGGGGCTTTCGTGGAGAGCCTGAACAGCTCTGAGGACCAAGTCTGGCTCCTCCAGAGCGGGGCCACTAGAAGGACTCTGTGTCTGTCTTCCCTGACTCGCCTGATGACCTGCGGGATCAGTTCGATCGGGGGAAATGCGTAAAGGAGTGTGCTGGGCCAGGTGTGGGCCAGCGCATCGACTTCCTTTGAGAAATATGTTGGGCAATGAGAGTTGTCTTCTGAGGCGAAGAGGTCTATCTCTGCTCTCCCGAAGAGCTCCCAAATCTTGAGAACCATCTGGGGATGGAGCATCCACTTGTCTGAGGGGACGTTGCTCCGTGATAGCATATCTGCACCCAGGTTGGTTTTGCCAGGTATATGAGTCGCCCTGAGCGACCGAAGCCTTGGTATTGCCCACTCCAGAAGACGTTTCGCCAGAGCGCATAGACGACTGGACGAAAGACCGCCCTGGTGATTTATGTATGACACCACAGTCATGCTGTCCGATTGGACTAAGACGTGGCGTCCCGTCAAGTGAACCTGAAACGCTTGCAGGGCTTTCATCACTGCCAACATTTCGAGGCAGTTGATATGGAGATGGCTTTCTTTGTGGGACCACGAGCCGAAGGCCGGTCTGCCCTCGCACAGAGCCCCCCAACCTGAGTTGGATGCGTCCGTCGAGAGCACCGTCCTTCGTGACACCGCCTGTAGGGGTACCCCAAGACTGAACCAAGCAGGGTTCATCCAAGGTTTTAGGGCTAAAAGACAGGCCCGATTGACCTTGAGACATAAGCGGCCGTGCCGCCAGGCATGTGGGGGGACCCGGGATTTCAGCCAGAACTGTAGAGGCCGCATCCGAAGAAGGCCGAGCTGCAGAACTGGGGAGGCGGAAGCCATCAGCCCTAAGAGCCTCTGGAAGAGCTTCAGAGGAAGATAGGCTTTGTTCTTGACGGAAGCCGCGAGCTGCTGTATCGCCAGGGCACGCTCTGGCGAGACTACTGCCGTCATGCGGACTGAGTCGAAAACTGCCCCCAGAAACGAAATGTGTTGGCTGGGGAGCAGTGAGCTCTTGGCTAGGTTGACCCTGAGACCCAGGCATTGGAGATGGCTGAGGAGCACGGATCTGTGGTGTTCCAGCTCGACTCGCGAATGGGCCAAAATGAGCCAATCGTCGAGGTAATTCAGAACCCGGATTCCCATCTGTCTCAGAGGGGAAAGCGCTGCGTTCATGCACTTGGTAAAAGTGCGAGGAGCCAGGGACAGCCCGAAGGGCAGGACTGTATATTGGTATGCCACCCCTCGAACGCGAATCTCAAGAATCGTCTGTGAAGGGGGGCTATCTGGATGTGAAAATATGCATCTTTCAGATCCAGCGAGCAGAACCAGTCCTCGTGACAAATTTGTGCGAGGATCTCATGAGGGAGCGATTCAAAAGTCTGAGATCTAGGATGGGCCTGAGACCGCCATCCTTTTTGGGGACCAGAAAGTAACGGCTGTAAAAGCCTGACTCGCTCTCTGAAGGGGGAACTATTTCTATAGCCCCTTTCTTCAGTAAGGTCATGACCTCGGCCCGGAGGACGGGAGCGTCGTCCGGGTTCACCAAGGTTTGAAGCACCCCTCCGAAGCGAGGGGGCCGTCGTGCAAACTGGAGCGAGTAGCCCTGCGTTATGATCCCGAGGATCCAGCTTGACACGTCGGGGATGGCCTGCCAGGCCTCGGCCCGAGTGACAAGGGGTTGAATGATGTCGGATGACAGGCCGCCGGGTAGGGGGCCGTACACCGAAGGAGGTGGAAGAGGAAATTTGCTCTCTTTTTGAGGAAGTAAAATAGTGTTCGCCGTGAAAATGGCGTTTTGTTTGGGCGCAACATGTGTGGGCCCAGCTACAACACAGAGCATTTCTCCCACGCCCGGAATTAAACGAGGCGGAGGGGAGACTGCACGAGGGAGCTTTTGGGGGTCCGGTCGCAACGGGACATTCCCCAACCCTCTTCCTTCCTGCTGGATCAGGACGTCTTCGGAGTCACCGGGTCCAGCACAATCTTGGGCCGGGGTCCCTGGCGTCTCGGGAAGGAGGATTGGCGCTTAGCAGGGCGAGGGCGCTGACGATGCTCCTTAGGCGGCGCTGCTTGAGAGGTGGATGGGGCAGGTTTGGTCTGCTGAGCCGGCGCAGTCCTGGGGCGGCTAGGAGCAGACGCAGAGCTGGAGCGCTTGGGCAGAAAGTGTCTCATGGCCTGAGACGACTTCTGCGCCGCTGTGAAGCGCTCGGTGAAACCATCCACCGCTGGCCCAAAAAGACCGGAAGGGGAGACCGGGGTGTCCAGAAAGGCCGTCTTATCCAGGTCCTTGATTTCCGTGAGGTTGAGCCAAAGATGGCGCTCAAGCACAACCAGGCTGGCCATGGAACGACCGATGGCCTGGGCAGTGGCCTTCGTGGCCCGCAGGGCTAGATCGGTGGCGCTGCGGAGATCCTTGAAGGCAGGTGCATCAATGCCGGACTCGTCCAATGAGCGGAGGAGTTTGGCCTGGAACACCTGGAAGATCGCCATGGTGTGAAGCGCCGAAGCAGCTTGGCCTGCAGAGGTGTAGGCTCTTCCAGCCAGAGTAGAGGTGGTTCTGCAGGGCTTGGAAGGCAGGGCTCTTTTGGTCTTCCATCCCACAGCCGCGGGAGGACAGAGGTGAGCTGCCACCGCTTCATCCAGGGGCAGCAAATGCTCATAGCCCTTCTCTTCTGCACCGTCGACAGCAGTGAGGGCAGAACGGTGTGTTGTGTGGAGGCGGGCGGAGTACGGAGCGCGCCACGACTTCGTAAGCTCCTCGTGCACCTCAGGAAAAAATGGAGCGGAACGCTGGCGAGGGGCTTGGCGGCGGCCTGGCAGGAACCACTCATCCAGGCGGCTACGCCATCCATACCCTGGCCGTGATCAATGGGCTCCAGAGGAGGCGGGGGAGCAGGGTCGTCCGGCTCGCCAGCCCATCCTTCCGCTTCAGAAGCCGCAAGAGACATGGAGTCATCCGGCTCTTCGTCAGATCCTCCAAACGAGACAAGGTCGCTCGCATCTGCAGAGGGACGCTGCTCTGGTCGGGAGAACATGACGGGAGAATGTTCTCTCGGAGGAGAAGGCGAGGCACGCGGGGGCTGGGCCGACGTGAGCTCGCACAACTCCGGGCGCTGAGTCGCTCTACCCCGCTGTCTCTTCCTGGCCGGCTCGCGGGAGGAAGGAGACGGGAGGGCGCGAGCGGCGAGATCGCCTTCAGTGAAGAAGGCGACCCGTGAGCGCAGAGAACCGAGGCTCATGCTCTCGCAGTGCGGGCATGAGGCTCCAGCGAGCGCGCCGTCGGCGTGGGACTTGCCCAGGCACGCGACACACTCGCTGTGTCCGTCATCATCGTGCAGAGGGGCTCTGCACGTGCCACAAGAGTGGCGCGGCATTTGCAGCAACGCCGCGCAGTTATAACGGCGATTGGGGGGCTCTTTTAGAGCGGCGAGGGCCGTGGAAGCTCTTTTAGAGCGGTAGAACAGCTGAGGAAACGCTCTTTTAGAGCGGCAATAAGCCGCGGGAAAGCTCTCAAGGGGCGCACCGGATGGCGGCAGGAGACACGCTGAGAAGGCGGCCGGAAGCGGGAGCGGGAGGCGGGCGTCTCGAGGACGGCGCTCGGGGCGGCAGTCAGCGAGGGCGCCGGCGCTGTCTCCGACCGGCGAGTTCAGCTGGGTCCGCTGCGGGGCCTCTTCAGACGGCGGCGGGAGCTTCTCGAAGGCGGCGAGCTTCCTCTGCTTCAGGCGGAGATCAGCGAGGAGATGCGTTGTCGTCGCTGAAGGAGAAAGGACTGAAATCCTATGGCGAAACGCCTGCTTATATAGCCCTTTACCCCGCCCATTTCGGCGGGAAAGTTCGCGCGCTCTCTCGCCATAGGTCGCGCAGCTATGCCGCGCCGTCATTGGTTCAACGACTTGTCTATGAGTGAACCAATGACGATGCAGTTACACTGCGTTATTGAAAAAGGCTTCAGTAACGGGGAAAAAGGGAGACTTTTCCCATACGCAGTACGAGTGAAGTATCGAAAGTGAACCTGAGGTATATATTTAAAGACAGCTGAAAGCTACAGAAAAAAGAAGCAAATGGATCACTGCAATTCACAGAAACAGCTGGACTCCAGCAGAGAAACATGTTTTGCAGTTATCATTTTGTGTCAAATTGTTGGATTTTGAGGTAAAATCATACCGTATATATTGTATTGTTATATATTATGTTGACAACTCATCAATTAAATATTTACCATCTTATATTTCTGCATAATTGGGTTTTTAAATAAACAACACTGACAAAAACTATACCTTAAAACTATATATGTTTTAGGGCTGGACAATGACGATATAACATTGATATAAGTGATTACGCGGATTTAAACCTACCTATATTGTAGTTATATAAAATATTCACAGGCAGATTTGCTTTATGTATTTCCCTGCCGTTGAAATCAGGCACATATAAATGCCAGGAAACACCTGGCTGCATGTCTATATCCATGGATTAGGTTTATTTGACAAGTTGTAAGGACCACATTCAATTCCAACCTTTAGTGTAATCATTTGTTTTACTCACGTTTTCGCAGTTTCTCTATTAAATCCAGTCATGCAGCAGGTTCTTTTGCCACTCAGTCCAGCTGAGGGAGCACGTTTTCGGCGGGAAAGTGACGTCGATGCATACCCTCTATACCCGGGGCTTAACGCGCAATATGGCGGAATAAGTCCCGCCTTCTAAATAAGAGCCAATCACCGACTGGTAAAGTCATTGCGTCACTGCAGCGGCCGTTAGAAGCTCCGGTTCCTACAGTCAGATGCGCGCCTCCGAAATGAGGCACAAGAGACGCGCATATAGGACTGCGCATGCGCATTAGGTTGATCCAGCCTGAAAAATACAGATTTTTGTCATGATTCGAGCATTTACAAACAAAATTATGAGACAGTTGTTTTCAGATTTCATTGGTGATTTCAAATATGAAATTTAATCGAAAGCTTGGTGTTAGGTTTTAGCTCCTAATTCGTGCCTCATCCCAGACCTCTTATTTGGCAATTGAATGAGCAATCACTCAGCGCTGAGGGAGAATATAGTCTCATTTTATTGATAAGAAAAGAGAGAATATATAGAAAGAGTACAAGGGGTGTAGTATAGTTTCAGCCAATGAGAAAGAGAATACATCATATAGCTTATGGTATAGGAATGTGATACATATGAAAAACAAGTCGAATAGGATACAAAGTCGAGAGTATACAAAGTTGTTCATGGCACGGATTAATCAAAGCTCTAATAAATGGGAATAATAAATGGGTGCACTCTGACGTGACGTGCATTGACGTGATTTCTCGACGCTCACGCTGCTGCCTGCTGTCTGACCTACGCTCGGAGCTTCGTTGGAGTTTATTGCC
>JAOTNS010000801.1:0-106663 GCA_028476615.1 Culter alburnus
AGATAGGAACAGCGTCCTAAATCAGTTAAGATTTGCTTCGGTAATACGAATTTGTGAAAAATCTAATTACTTATCGTATCTTAAGTTTAAGACCTAAGATAGAAATGTTCTGTAATACGCCCCCTGGTCTCGACAACCCGCCGGGTTTTTTTCCCCCAACATGATTATTATATCATTTTATTAAAAATACATATATTTTCATCATGACTCTTTATTAATATATCATAAACCTTAAAATGATGATTGTTATAAATAAATAAATACATTAAAAAAGTTCATGGGGATTAAAAACATGCACAGAATAGAGGGCTTCAAACTGATACAGTGTCCCTTTTTCTAATCTGGAGTGAAGTACAGTTAATTCCATACAGAGTTACTGTAAAACTACTATCCTTTCCTATCATTTTATTCATCCTATCTTATCATTTTTCCTTTTAGTTTTCTCTACGGTACAACCCGTATACCGTAAACCCTGATTTTCATAACTCTTTTTGGGTTTTTACCCCACATAATGGAGGTATAATCAGTTATATATACTACGGATATATAACTTTCCCCCTTTTTTCCTAAAAAAAACCTAAGGTGTGGTTATAAAAAATTAAAAACGGTTCATGGGGGTTTAAAAACTTGTGACTTACTAGTAGACCACCTTCTTTAAAATACAAATGGAGTGAAGTACAGTTAACTCCTCAAGGAGTTACTGTAATATAACTATCCTTTCCTTTCTATTTTCTTCACAAATATTAATTTACATCTATACAGGATCTTTTTCAGAGGTGGAGATTATCCCTCTTCCTTTTTTCCTTCTTATATCTGTAAATATACATGATCATCTTTGTTTTGTATGGTGGACCGGAGAGTGGACAGTGGGCTATCGATGCGGGCATTCCTGATTCTCGGTTTCTTGTGCGTGTGGAGCGGCCAGTTGATAGAATGGACAGTGCACAACCATATTCGGGCTCCTCTGGAGCTCGATTATTGGACTTTACATAAACCTAACCCTAACCCTAACCCTAACATCAAATATGGAAAATGGAATTTATACATGGAAAATGTGTGTGTGTGTATACATATAATGGATGGAACTAGTGTAGGGTTTTCAGTTTTCATAACAAGGTAAAAATATTAAACAACCAATAAAAATAATAGTATATAATAGTATTTTATATAAGTATAAAATACTAAACTCAAACAGTCCTTTTTGTGTTTAATATACTTGTAAAATCAGTTTAACAGATCTCAACAAATTCGCTAACACTATAATTTCAATAAGGAAAATCGAGAATGTGATCTTTTAAAGATGAATCGTGCAGCTTTGTGTACACCCTCGCTCTCTCTCTGCACTGACGTATATGAGTAGCGCGAGGGATTTTCAGTGCATTCATAACTATAATATTCATGAGGTGAGTCTCTATTAAAGGATACGCTCCTCGAACTTCGGCCACCAAAAACAACAACAACAAAAAAACACTTTTTGCCCAGAAGAACTATCGTTTCATACAGTCATGTGACCATGATGATATCGAGACAACTTTGCTATCGCGATACCACGAAATTGATAATACATCCCTAATAGATAATAGACCTTCCCCTGTTATTTCGTCACACCCAGTGGTGGAGAGTAATAAGTATTTTTACTCTGTTACTGTACTTAAGTACATTTTTCAAGTATCTGACCTTTACTCGCGTATTTTTATTTTGAATAACTTTTACTTTTACTTCACTACATTCCAAAGCATAAGATCGTACTTTTTACTCCACTATATTTCACAAAACATATCGTTACTCATTATTTTAAAATGGAAAAATCATGGTCAGAGACACAAAAGTGGTGTCCGATTCCCAATAACGATGTATCTTAGCTCTTAAGAGCGTTTTCTACGAGCAAGGTTGCAATTCCATGTGCGTTTCCCAAAAATGTACTTGAACGTGCGAGAACACGTGCTACGTGCTACTGAAGAGTCGCTGTCCCGTTTCTCAGATGCTGAAATATTACCTTATAGAATCGCATCCTTTGCCGTTTAACCTAATAATCGTCACCTGATGTGGACTAGGAAAAAAATAAATAAATAAAAATACCTTTCAAAAAGATTAATGTTCTTCTGGAGGACGTAGAGTGAAACAAATATATTAGGGCTATCAATAGATTAATTTTTTTAACCGCACACAGCGTGAAATTAAGCATGCACCATTTATCTTGTTTAACACGTCCATTTTGCCATCATTGCCTAGATCCAGCAAAGTAAAGATTGTAGTGTGATTTTCACAAAACTGTATTTTTCTGCTTTTTTCAAGGTAAATTTAAAATTTTATATGAAATTTAATATGAAAGTGACCTAATCCTTTAATATTCAGCATTACTGCTCTGACTGCATGGACACTATTGGATGAGAAGTGAACTGAGCTGCATTTACCAAAAGTTGATTGTAGAACCATGACCATCAATGTTCTCTACGATAAACTTGGCTCACGATGATTTTTGAGCTCGTTTCATAATTGATGAAACATTAGTTGAAGCAAACTGAATCACAGAACTGACTTCAGCATTCAGTATATAGCCGTTTACATCATTGATAATGTTTAACCCTTTAAATCTGTATTGTATAAGCGCTATATAAAGCGTTGTATTTTCTGCAAAAATAATATTTTTGAAAGCAACGTTTATGGCTCAAAGGTGTCAACAGAACTGCCACATTCAAAAGAAAACATTACATTATATAGAGTCCTCAAAACAATCTACACTTCAGATAACGTCAACATTATGGCTGTAATGCTTTACTTTCCTGTAAACACACAGTGCGGTTTTACACATCAGGAATCATGTGAGCAATAAAGACCACTGATGGTTTTCTATGGGCTTTATTTTGTTTAGATAAAATATATCCATACTATGTGCACAGCATTACTATTACTACAATATGCACTATAACACTATTATAGTAAAATACATACCAGCCAGTACAGCAGTACTTCATCACACAATTGCAATTATTAATACAACGATAATCAAAATCTATTCTATCCTCCACCCAGTGTTGTGCACCTTTTATTCACTCTACATGAGGAACGTTTAAAGTATTTTTGTAACTGTAGAAGGTGCAAAAAACCTGCACAACTGGCATAATAATGAACATCAATAAACCTTAGTCAGGGCAGACGCCATATTGAATTTAACATGAAAACGAGGCTGTGAGAGACAGACTCTTTACAATGGTACATACTGTACTGCTAAAGGTACTAGATAAATTTAAAAACTTTTATGGAGTTTTGGTCTACTGATTTTTTTTGGGGGGGAAATATGTTTTATTAGTTGAACAGCTGGTATGTTGTTAAAAAGCAGTACGATCCGTTGAACACACTTCTGCCTCGTTTTCATTCTTGTCATAATTAAGGCGGCACTACACCGATCATACATATTAAAATACATTTGATGGAAAAAGCTAAGATAACTGAAATGTTACATACACTAATCTTCATACATTGTACTTGAAGGCAGAGAAAGTTAATATTACTAAACATTATTGCTCTATTTCCAGTTTGGGATGTTTTTTGGTGAAGAGCTAGAGCAAATTCTGTAGAAATCTTTAGAAACTCATTTAAGAGTGATTCTTGAGTGAAATCTGTTGCTTTTGTTCATAGATTCCAGTGTTAAGACCATTCCAGTGATGAATCGCTTAGAGAAGCGTTACGAATGTGCAATCTGCAAAAATCAGAATCATAAAACTGTCGAAACGGATCCTGTCAGTGAGCATCAGCTGCGTGACCATTACAACCCTCAGATCTTACAAGAAGGTACAGGAACTCAAGCAGAGACATCAATAATGAAAAACCACAGAGAATGAAGGGCGGAGCCAGAAGTCTCTCTCTCTGACCTCCATTCAGATGCAAAGCCCACCCTGAGCTTTCATTGGCTGCTGGTGCAGTGGGCGGAGCTCTGGCCAGCCTCCAGCACATCATCATCTTTAGGTGTCAACCTTCAAAAAGCAATTAAAGTAGGTGTTAAACAGCAGAAGGAAAAATTAAACATCTATGTAAGGAATACTGCAGGCTCAGCAAGTTCATCTGTCTGTCTGGAAAGCTGTCGGAGACAAAAGAAATTCTGAAATGTGAAGATTGTGTTTTTGTCAAAGCACTTTTTCTACCATATTCTGCAACGTGGAATTAAGATATTTCCTGTGTATGTGTGAGACTTCTAGTTATTTACCTACAGTGGCTAATGAATCAGAAGAATAAAGTGCAGTAAACGGTAAAACTATTTGAGCTACAAACCAGTGTGTTTATGACAATACATGAAAATAATATGTTAAGAAATACCAGTTTGCAACATCAAGCAGCATAACAGGCTGTTTAGTACTAGAGATGTGCGAGACTATTGCTGCTGCTAGTCGACTTGGAAACACTAGCCATTTACTTTTTTGTTTTGCATGTTTAAATGTTTAAATAACCATCATGTTAATGTTACATTTTAAAATTAATTTAAATATTGTATCTCAGGTTTAGCATGTGTTGGTTTTCACTCGCGGCGGGTTCAGAGAAGCCTAGTCGTGTTTTCTTCTGTCATGTCAAACTAACAATCAAGCTTGCTTATAGACTCGTTATGAGGGACAGTATGGTATGAAATTTTATATTGGATTAAAGGAGAAACATTAAGAAAGAACACTTAAATAATGTATAGTTGTCAAACTTTTATTTGAGGAAATCTGTTTATAATAGGCTATTAGGTTTGAACTTATTGGTCTTGCGCTATTGATTCAGTTGATTTGAATAACTCAACTCAGCTTTATTTATATAGCACCAATAAAACCAACAATTGTTGACCAGGGTGCTGTGCTGTACAGTATAACAAACTAACACAATGTACACCATAAATTACAGCGCAGAACAAACCAGACACGGCAGAGAAAAAAGATGGGTTTTGAGTTTTGTTTTAAACTCATGTAGTGTAGAGGCAGTTCTGATAAAAACAGGTAAACTATTCCAGAGTTTTGGTATCAGATTGTCCCTTAGTATTTCATATGAGACTTGCAGCTTATCTTTTTTCCATCTTCTACAGACCTGTCGGAAAGCACGGGTGTCATCGTTCAGCCAGGGCTCAGATTTTGGTTTATGTTGTTTGGCTTTTATAGGAGCCACGGAATTTAAAATATTTGCCGAGATAATATTGAGCTGATTAAGACAATCCACTCCACTCCAATTATCACAAAGTAAATCAGAGGTTTGAGACGCCTCCTTAAAGGCAGGTAGTTGGCGTGATCATATGAGACCATCGAACAGCCTTAGTAGGTGTTGTAATATTAAAGCTGATGGGGACTCTAAATGTAATGGGCTTGTGATCAGAAATAACATGGTCATCTATTGCAACATCACATACTGATAGGCCATGTGAAAGCCCTAGATCAAGAGTGTGACCATGGACATGAGTGGGAAAATTCACAAGCTCTATCAAATGAAAAGGGTCAATAAGGCTCAGAAATTATTTAGCTAATATATTAGCTGGGCAACACACATGTAAATTAAAAAGTCTATCAAAATGGGGGATAATGCTCCCTAAAAAAGTCTGAAAACTCATTAATAAAGTCTTTGTGAGGTTTAGGTGGATGATAGATGACAGAAATCGCCATTGGATTATCCAATTCCAAAACAAATAACTGAAGTTCAAAACTAGAATAGACATCCGCCGTTCTGTTTAAAAACAGAAGCCAGTGCTGAGCGTGGAGACTTTAAAAAAGTACAATCAGATGGTACCAATTCGGAAAACGGGCTCAAGTCCCCTGGAGTAAGCCAAGTTTCCGTGATAAACAAGAAGTCTAGACTGCGTGGAGTAAAAAACTAATTTAGGATAACCGTCTTGTTTGTCACTGACCTGGCGTTGATCAAGTACAACAGACAGCGGACGGCAAGCCATACACACCGGCGCCATCACCACTTCCGTCACAATCCCGAATAAGTATGTCTATAATGGCTTAACGTTGATTAAATTTAATATACAGTAATCATAACGCAAGGCAAGCACATCGCATATATCTGACCTGTTTTTAGCAGTATTGACTGTGATAGATTAAGTCGTCTATTTCAAATGGATCACATATACAGACCGTCTCTGGGGTTAGAATAGAAAAATTTCAGATTGAAGTTTATGAAATAAGTCATTGTGCACATCCCTATTTTGTGTTTCGAAGTGAATGACACAGGAAGCCAGACACATTCAATGTTCAAATGGTCGCACCATTCTTGCGTTTAAAATAAGGTGGATAAAAATCAGAGAGTCTGTGGGAGGAGATAGCCACATGTAAACAGTGTCATTTCTGGTATCCTTGAGCATATAATGCAAAAGTTAAACAAACAAATGGCCATGAATACACTATTATAACAACTGAACCCAAGTAAAATACTTGATTTCAATGGTAACATACAAAACAGTGAATAGATGCATCTGCTTTCCTTTTAATACTTAAGATCAGTTATTAGATTAAATTAATTGATGTTCCCAGTGGAAAGGCTGTCATGTGATCTGAATGTAAACTGCATGCATCATTGTCAAATAATCATCATAATATAAAATATTGACCTGTGTAAGCTTTCGGCGCAGCTGCTGATCCGACTGGAAGTGTCGGCTTTACTGCGCCTCTCAGCGGGAGCCGTCGAGCCCAAGCCTTCCGAGGAGCGAGGCGGATCACAGACGCTCTGGCTGGGAACGCAGTGGTTGCGGATTGCCGTGGAGACAGGCGTGTTGTCATGGTTACTGCTGACAGGGGTGTGAACGCCTGTGCTGGTGCCCATGGACTTGGACACGACCTTGAGCTTGTGTGAGGAGGACTTGTAGTGTTTGGACTTGTGCTGCACGCGGCTGTTGTGCTTGAGGAAGAACTCGCAGGACTCCTGGAGAACACGCCTGCTCTCGCTGATGGGGCTGAAGCACAGAAACAACAAAACTGCTGTCAATCGATCAAAAAAAAAAAAACTAATTAATCGCACGCTTTATCTGTAATTAATCACGATTAAAAACATTGGGGTTTTTAAATATTTTTTACAGTCACAGTTACACTCCAAATTAATGTAGAAACAAGTTAAAGACAGTATATTTTGAATATTTGTTGTGATGGCATCTTTTTATGAATGAAGGCCAGTATCACTGCTACTATTACAAGTGAGGCTCCTGCACCTCCTTCCTCGCACCACCAGAGGGAGCCATCACAATACTGACCGTTTCCCATTCGGACTTCATTACCCACAGGCCCTCATTCCTGGGACTGACTGCACACACACCTGCACCACATTACACACACACTTTGCGAAGTCTTGCTTTGCCCCGGTGATCATATAAATGAACTATAGTGTCCTAGTAAATATATATATCTGAATAATTTTGGTTTGACAGTATAATGTAACGCTAGCCAAATTATGATGGGAAAAAATGGATGCTGCATTAATTGCATTAAATATTTTTAACACGTTAAACTGAGAAAAAATGAACTGCTTCCGTTAACATGTTAATTTTGACAGAACTACAAAAATCACATAGATTCTGTTTTTATACAGGTAGACATGCAAAACAGTTGCTTCCTCAACATTAAATGGGACCTACAGCATAATGCCCCTTTCACAAGATGTAATATCAGTCTCTGGTGTCTCCAGAATGTGTCTGTGAAGTTTCAGCTCAAAATCCCCCACAGATCATTTATTATAGCTTGTCAAATTTGCCCCTATTTGGGTGTGAGCAAAAACATGCCGTTTTTGTGTGTGTCCCTTTAAATGCAAATGAGCTGCTGCTTTCCAGAAGAGGGCGGAGCTTCAACAGCTCAACAACAACAAAGCTGGAGAATCTCACGCAGCCAAAATGAGGATTGTCAGTAACGGTGTTCAGCCTTACATTGTTCAAACCGGAGTCGACACTGATGGAGAGACTCAGGAAGAAGTTACAACTTTTAGAATGAAACTGGACGTTTCTGAATGGTTAGTGGATAAATTGATGTAGCTGCTGTGGAGTTGATTCAACTCATCCACTAGCATGTGCCGTCATGTTCATCTTTTGTGTTGAATTGACCCTCGTTTGGCGTAAAATGACGCCATGTCAACAACACTCTACTACAACAACTCTTCCTCTTCTCTAAAGCAGCCCAACATGGCCCCGCCCCCTTTGTTGAGTGTTCTCGGGGGCGGGGTTTATGTAAATTTTAGGGTTTGTGATGTCACCAAGCCGTTTGTTGTAGTCCTTAAACAGTGATTTCTGTAAAAGAAAATATCTCCTTTGCATTGAACTTTGAGCGTTGTAACTTTGCAGATGTTGTTTATGATCAAACAGCAACATTACACACTAACTAAAGTTAAAAAAGTCAAATCATAATCAACCTTTTTTTGTTTAAATTATATTGCATTGAACAGATCAGAGTGAAACTAAAGTGGAAAACATGACAAAAAGAATAATCCATAAAGCCATAAACAGTTAAGTTAGGGTTAGAGAAAGTGGCCTCACTCTTTTTTTGCGCGTTCTCTTGAAGAATGACGCCCACTCCGAGCAGGTCTTCTTACTGCTGACCCAGAACACAGCTGGTATTCCCACAACCAGCGTCATCAGGTACTTGATGAGAAACAGGGAGAGCTCAGGCCGCTCCGCATCAATACTCTACAACAAACCAAAGAACAGTCAGTCAGAGACTAAACACTTTGATAATCTCACAGCACAGGACTGATGTCTCACGCGGCTGGAGCAGGGGATGCTGTACTCCTGACAGTGCTCGTGGATCCAGCTGTTCTCCCAGGTGCGGCGCTGGGCTTGTTCGTACAGGTAGCAGCCGAGCAGCACCAGCAGAGGCAGCAGGTAGAGGCCGCTGAACACGCCGATGCGGATCATGAACTTCTTCAGCTTCTCCTGGTTCCGTTCGTCATGCTGGATCACCTGACGCACGTGGTTCAGAGACACGATGCCAGCGAGCAGCAGCGACAGGCCGACCAGCACCCCGATGGCCAGCGGAGCCACGACGAACCAGCGCAGCGCCACCAGATCGTACAGGCCGACGAAGCACACGCCGCTGATGCCGTCTCCCTCCACCTTATTGAGCGCCAGCAGCACGACGGTCAGCGCCGCGGGCAGACCCCAGGCCACCGCGTGGAACCACACGGCCTTCTTCTCTATGGCTTCACAGCTCCACTTCGGCCCTGCAGCCAGAAACCAGGTGATGGTCAGAATGACCCACCACACCATTCCCGCAGTGGAGGAGAAGTAGAGCAGCATGAAGAGCAGCGAGCAGCTGCGGCTCCGGCCTCCCAGCACGACCGTCGACACGCGGCCCGGCACACTCGGCTCAGAGCAAGCGGCCGCGTCATCCAACAGAAAACCAACAAAATAGACGAGAGAGACAAAACTGTAGCAGACAGAGTAGAAGATGATCGGCCGCTCGGGGTAGCGAAATCGCTCGACATCAATGAGGAAGGTTAAAAATGTGAACAGAGTTGCACACAAGCACATAACAGAGCTCACGCCGATGAAGGTCTTAGCGAAGCGCACTTCATGTGGCTTAAGGTACATGTTGTCGCAGGGCGGCGCACAGTCTTGAGCCCCGAGGAAAGAGCCGGGGCGAGTCTTCAGCTGAAGGGGGCACCAGAATCCCAGATCCCGACCGGACGGCAGAGAGCTTCTGGACATGTTCACTTCTTCTACGGCTGAAACAGCAGAACCGTCTGGAGAAAAGCGGCATGATTCCAATCTATAAACAAAAAACAAGCCAAACTATCATTTACAGCTCTAAACACTCAGGATGAATAAAAATCAAGTATTGCATTGTATCAACATGTTTAGATGGAAAAAACTAACGCATGATTCATAGTGCGAAAATTAAATATAAATGTTTGTCCACAGCAAAAGATCAATACCCTCTGGTGCTCTCGGTCATTTTTGACTGGAAATGTTTTAGAATTTTATACTTGATCGGAATGGTATGAAACTTGATAAAAGTTTTGGCACTTGCTATGTGAACACAAAAAACAATCAAGGACATGATTCGAAAAGGTTAATTGGTCCTGAAAAAAAATAGTCACGCTTGTGCTCCTTACTGTCAAAAATTACTGCATTGGAAATGAACGGCAGACGAATTTCATCTAGTGGAAACTTTTGGTACTGCAACCAAACAAAATCTGACTGAAAGCTCATTTTTTGAGATATCAAGCTCAAATTTGGAACACAACTTGTTTTGATTTATGGCTTTGATTTTCTTGCAGTTTTAGAGTAAAATGGGTAAAATGTTTTTGAAAATAGTATTTTTGTGCATTTTTCAAAACAATAAACGTAAAAAAATTTTTGTTAACTTTTTTAAACTTTTATCACTTCAGCAATAATTTGCCAAGTGTCGTCTTAGAAAAGAGATCAAACTGAAGTCCGTTCTCTAAAGCATTCAAAATGTATGACAGTTTAAGCTGGAAATTTCATTTTCAGGTCTATGCTCAAAAAGTGAATAAATGCATTATAACTACAGCATAAATATCATTTAGTACCATAAAATCCCCTAAAAGTACAAAATATTAAATAAAAACATTATCATACTAAAATACAGTACATTAATTTAATTTAAATAAAAAAATTCTGTAATTTTTGACCGACACGCAAGAGCACCAGAGGGTCAAATAAGCAGCTTACAGAATTAAAATAAAGCGAATGGTTAGAGTTGTAAAGCATCAATCATTCAGTAAGTGTTGAATCTGTCTGAAGTGTTGTGTCTTTTTGCAGCCGTTGTTTTAAAATCTGCTTTATAAACAAATGTGACTGACTGACTGATCCTGTAGATGTAACCGACATTTTATTGTATAATCCCAATACTGTTACACTCACACTAGAATTTGCATTGCAACGAACAGCTTATGATGACACTGTTTAATTAATCAATTCAAAATGTGAAAATATACCATCTGCTCTCCTTTCCTGCAGCTCTGAAGTGTGTTTGTTGACAGTGTTTCCCACAAGACTATGGAGACTACCCCAGTCCCTCTAGCAGATGAAAACGGTGTACATTATAAAGTGAAATGCATTAATCTGGAGTTCAAGAGCTTTTCAGTTACCCAACTGAAGACAGTAAAAAGTCCTTGCATCGACTTTAAAGTGGACTCAAATTTGTTTTTAGTTGTGATAGTGTCTCAGTATACATCACATTCACTGGTGTTTTAGGAAGCCAAACAATCTGAATACAATAACATTAATTATGATTACAAATAAATTTTCCACGCTGTTTTTCCAAATGTGTGTTTTTTTCAGTTCTCAAAGGTGAAGTTCACAGACCCAAATAACCCATAATGGTAATTTGTTGTTCCATTTTCATGATCAGCTAGCAGTCGCAGGCCTGTTCACCATCTGAACACGTGCACAGATGAACAGACGACGGTCTCACCGGTCGCAGCGCAGCTCTGACGGCCAGCTGATGCCGAAGGTGAGCATGTCTCCGCTGCAGTCGGACCGCACGCGCTCACACAGCTCTCTGCACGGACGCAGCACACGCGTGTGATCCCGGCACTCGGGAACGAAGGCCTGGCACAGGAACAGATGCACGTCAGGAGAGCAGCGCAGGCTGGCCAGCGGCATGAAGTGCTGCACAGACCAAGAAAGAGAGAGGGAAGGTATTTCTACACAGCTGTAGTTTCATGAATTTCAAGCCATTACACACTTTTTTCCTCTAACATAAATTCATTTACACTTAAATTAATATTCATTAACTCACTTTTTGTGAGTGTGTGAGGTGTGTGTGTGTGTGTGTGTGTGTGTGTGTGTGTGTGTGTGTGTGTGTGTGTGTGTGTGTGTGTGTGTGTGATTGCGTGTGTGTGTGTGAGACTGCTTTCCCCTCCAGTTTCCTTCCTTCCTGCTCTCTTGTTTAAATCAAAGGCTGTACCCACAGGGCCGAGGGTGTTTTTCCTGTGTTACGCAGAGCCTTTTATTTGATACAACAACAAAAGCAGTCGCACTACAGTGAAATCAATCCCAGTGAGGAAGCACAGGAATGTGCTCTGGAAGGCATAAAGACATTTAGCAGTTCAACGAGTCAGTGTTTCCCGAAACCATATTATGTGCGATTAATCATAATTCATTTTTTTATTTCAGCTTCCAATGATTATGAAAACAAGATAACTGTCGTGAATTCCGTCCAGCGCACCTTCCTTTCCTTCACAGCGGTGCAGTTTCGTTCCTCTCTAAGCCAAACTTAACATCAAATCAGCGAATAAGTGAAAGATGTGAAATGCTAAATTGTGGGATGTGCCTGATAATAATAACAGTGTTATTAAAGTGCATTAAGCTGTGAAAGACGTTCCCTAGGCGGCCTCCTTTGCACGTTCCGAGACGAGCTACGGATACTGTGGGCTTCGGATACACGCCTAAACTATCAAATAACCTACACACACAAAATGACGAAATGCCTCATAAACAGTTGGTTATGTCTTAAATGAACATAAACAGTTGATAAATAAAACATAACAGTATAACTTAAAGTGGCAGCAGCCTAATAAACCTGCTGCAGTAATTAAAGGTGCCCTAGAATGAAAAATTGCATTTACCTCGGCAGGGTTGAATAACAAGAGTTCAGTACATGGAAATGACATACAGTGAGTCTCAAACTCCATTGTTTCCTCCTTCTTATATAAATCTCATTTGTTTAAAAGACCTCCGAAGAACAGGCGAATCTCAACATAACACCGACTGTTACGTAACAGTCGGGATCATTAATATGTACTAGTGTTGCACGATATACCGGTACTAGAAAGGTATCGCGATACCCTGCTTTTAAAAACGGTCCGGTTCTTCATTTTATTAGTACCGGTACTTTGAGTGCCAGCTGTATTTCCTAAAGTGCGACAGCAGGGGGCAGTGTGCGTGCAGCGCGCTGCTTCTAAAGCACATTGAGTGCGTGTTTATTCCTCTCAACTGCGCAACGGCTTTCATGGTGACGTAACGAGAGGTATGGTTGGAGAGGTGCTCTTGCAGACCGTCCACAAATTGTTGAGAAAGCAGATGCACAAAGCGAAATATGGCATTATTTTGCTTACATTCCCGACTGTCAGGGCAAGCTCAAGGACACCACAAAGCCCGTCTGCAAAAGATGTTACAAAATAGAGTCAAAGGGAGTCAAAAGCATCTTGCCGTCAAACATCCCAATTTCTACAAAGAATTTAAAGAGCGACAGGTTAGTGAATGTGATACCAGCATTATGTTTATGCTCTCAAACATTAAATGAGTGTTTTTTATTTATATTTTACTGGTGCATGCAGACCTGAGGTGTATTATTGAGTCTAAGTTTGATAAGTGATATCTGGTTGCAAAAATAAAATTAATTTAAAAATACATAAATATGTGAAGGGTATATACAGTTATTTTAAACCAATTTATGCTTAATAACATTGCTCTAAGTATTTACAGTAATCTAATTTTTACAATAATCTTACTGTAAAAAACACCTACATGTATAAAAAAACAGCAAAAAAACATAACAGCAAATAGGACTAACTGCAGTTTTATTGAGCATGAAAATAATAAACATTAAAAATTATATTAAATCTAACTCTAACTTCAAATCCAGAAGTATCAGCCTGCACACTGGTGAAGAAAGAAGTCATATGTTATTTATTTACTTTTCCTGCTGTTTTAGGTTTTTGCCGTAGTATCGTTTAAGTATCGGTATCGTGATATCTAAGCTGGGTATCGTATCGAAGTCAAAATTTTGGTATCGTGACAACACACTACTATGTACGCCCCCAATATTTGCATATGCCAGCCCATGTTCAAGGCATTACACAAGGGCAGCCAGTATTAACGTCTGGATCTGTGCACAGCTGAATCATCAGACTAGGTAAGCAAGCAAGAACAATAGCGAAAAATGGCAGATGGAGCGATAATAACTGACATGATCCATGATAACATGATATTTTTTAGTGATATTTGTAAACTGTCTTTCTAAATGTTTCGTTAGCATGTTGCTAATGTACTGTTAAATGTGGTTAAAGTTACCATCGTTTCTTACTGTATTCACGGAGACAAGAGCCGTCGCTATTTTCATTTTTAAACACTTGCAGTCTGTATAATTCATAAACACAACTTCATTCTTTATAAATCTCTCCAACAGTGTGTAATGTTAGCTTTAGCAGCGGAGCACTATCAAACTCATTCAGAATCAAATAAACATCCAAATAAATATCATACTTACACGATTAGACATGTTGCGTGACGAACACTTTGTAAAGATCCATTTTGAGGGTTATATTAGCTGTGTGAACTCTGTTTATGCAATGTATTATAGAGTCGCGAGCTTAAGGGCGGGGAGCGCGAGCATTTAAAGGGGCCACAGCCTGAATCGGCTCATATTTAATTATGCCCCAAAATAGGCAGTTAAAAAATTTAATAATACAAAATGGGGTATTTTGAGCTGAAACGTCACAGACACATTCAGGGGACACCTTAGACTTATATTACATCTTGTGAAAAAGGGTTAGGGCACCTTTAAAGGGTTAGTTCACCCATAAATGAAAATTCTGTCATTAATTACTCACCCTCATGTTGTTCCACACCTGTAAGACCTTTGTTCATCTTCAGAACACAAATTAAGATATTTTTTGATGAAATCCAATGGCTAAATGAGGCCTCTATTGCCAGCAATGTCACCTTCACCAACTCAAAACACATTTAAAACAGTTCACGTGAGTACAGTAGAGCTGCACGATTCTGGATAAAATGAGAATCACGATTTTTTGGTTTCAAATAGAGATTCTCCCATGATTCTGAATATACAACCAAACAAGATAACATGCAATTTACTAGAGGTTCTGACCAAATATAAATTGCTGACTCTAATTACCGGAAAATGTTTGAACTCATTAATAAATACTTGTTTCATTGCTGGATCAATCAATGTTTTTGAACGAATCTTTTGAATGAACGATTCAATGACAAATACATTTTTTAACAGTCAGTCGTCGCCATCTAGTGGAATTAGATGTAATTGATACAACCGTTATTTGACGTGCCAAGTTCGTTTCAAAAGGTAGTTTGATCTATTTTGATCGCTATCGTAGACAGCAGTGTTTAAATACGAACTTAAAACTTATATCTCAGTACTTCTGTGATAATGTGAATATTTGTAACACAGAAATAACTAATGTGTGATTCAAAACAAATAGACGCGGGAGAATCATTGTCATTAATAAAGTAGGATCGAGTGGGTGCTTGAATCGAGATTGCGATCTTTTTACGATTAATCGTGCAGCTCTAGAGTACAGTGGTTCTACCTTATTAATGTTATGAAGCGACGAGAACACTTTTTGTGCACCAAAAAAACAAAATAACGACTTTTCAGCAATATCTAGTGATGGGCGACTTCAAAACGCTGCTTCAGAGCTTTACGAATCTTTTGTTTCGAATCAGTTGTTTGGATCGCATATCAAACTACTGAAATCACGTGACTTTGGTGCTCCAAACCAAGGATTCGAAACAAAAGATTTGTGAAGCTTCCTCGGCCATCTCTAGGTATTGTTTAAAAGTCGTTATTTAGTTTTTTTTGGCGGACAAAAAGTATTCTCATCGCTTTATAATATTAACTAATTTAAATATGAACTGATTTAAATATGTTTTAATAGCTTTCTTAAAGTGTTTATTATCTTGCTGGCTATGCAGGCCTCATTGAGCCATCGGATTTCATCAAAAATATCTTAATTTGTGTTCTGAAGATGAACGAAGGTCTTACGGGTGTGGAACGACATGAGGGTGAGTAATTAAAGACAGAAATTTCATTTATGGGTGAACTAACCCTTTAAAGATGAGCTTCACCAAAACATCACCTTCATCTTTTCTGCAGCGATGTCCTGGTCATAGTGCTCGAGCATGTTGGGGAAGAATGTGGTGTTGTAGGGCATGCCATGACACCACTGCACGTGCACAGGCTCACACGTGAACAAAGTGTGGCTCGTGCAGGATTCCAGCAGGAAGAAAGCGATGCTGAACCACAGCAGGATCCGCATGGCGGCCGCCGGAGTCGACTCCAGATGATTCAGTCGCGTCCAGATGATTCAGGAGGATCTGCGAGTCATCAGCGGGAATCAAATCTACAAGAAGACACAATCTCTACATTAACACACGAGGACGAGTATGAAACTATTATATAAAACTGACTAGTTCCAGAGAAACTCTTACATGATAAGATGTGAAATGAGACGTTCGTTCATGGAGAGATTAGAAACAGTTGGTCAACAGTTTGTTTGTTTGTTTTTAACATTCATCACGTGCCTTAAATGTCATATTGTGTAGGTTTTCGTTTTGAAAATCGTGTTTTGCTTTCTTTAAATAGCTCTGAAGAAAAAGCATTTTTGTTCAAAGAAAAACACGCAGCTACCTTCAGCTCATCCAGTGTCGCACAAACTCTATTTGTTCTTCTATACAATTACATTATGTCTTACTATACGTACAAACTCCTCTACTTCATTCTCCAGGTGTGTCTTTCTTTTAAAAGTCTCCATATATCCGTAAAAATCCTCTATGTCCGCAGAGAAACAATCGGAGTTCTTGCCTTCCGAAAGAATGTCATTCTTGTGTGCGCATGCGCAGAAGACCGATTTCACCTTTGGAGAGCTTGAGCCAGTCTAACATTAAATACGATACATACTTTTATTGGCAAACGGATTCATTTATTGTGGCCATTAAGCAGAGGTGTATAATAACAACTAAGTACAAGTACTGCCGCATTTAAGTGTAGTTTTGCCACATTTCTTCATATAAAGAGTTACTTTTCTCCTCAAAACTCAAACAACTTTTATTTATCGAGATGCATTCCACATGAAAAAAAAGAATGTTACATACTGTAGTATTAACTATAGTGAACTGATAAACTGTAATAAATACTGTAGTATACTTTAGTTTTACTACTTGCAGTATAATATTCCCTATAGTTGTAGAAAACTTAGTACAGTATTGGGTAAAGTAATTTGTTTATATTACTATAGTTGTTATATTACCACAGCTATATAAATTACCACAACAAATTAATTCAAGTACTTTACTATAGTATGGTTGAAAAACACTATAGTATTTACTATAAATTAGAATAAAGACTAGACAAATAAACTAATAAATAAATAAACAACATGGCAGTAAATATAAGCTGATTGCTGTTCGGTTTTAGCGTTATCCGATACAATTTTAGTCGAAATAAAATGTTTTTTAATCTGTCACACCAGTTTGCAATTATATTCTATGACACGATGAAACGAAGGGAATCCAAAAAGAAGAGGATGTAAGTTTTTAGGCTATATTAATTCATTAAATAATTATTATGTACTGAACGACACAAAGCTAAAAGTAACAATTATACATGTGACCCCAGAGAATTGTAGACATGTACAAACGTATCTGAATGCATTTTTAGGAAATGTTTTGTTAGGCTACATATTTTTATGACTTTATTATGCATTTTATCATTTTCTAATAAACCTGACCTCCAGGACATTTATTTAGCTTTCTACATACATCAAGACCTGTAATGGGCCTGTCAAGTAATTGTTTTTCAGGTTTTTCAGAGTTGAGAGAGACACTAGTATTGATATGTTCGTCCCAGGACTCTTATGTTGAAGTTGGGTTCCCATTTCCTGTGCCTTGTTTTGTAGTCCCCTTGTAGTTCTCTTATCATTAGTTGTTCCCAGGTGTGTTGTTAGTCTCATTACCCCTAGTGTTTCTCTTGTTCAGTAGTTTCGTGTAAGTAATGGTTCCTTGTTCTTTTACCAGCACTAAGTTCCCATCTGCCTTCTCTCGTCCCGCCCGTCTCTCTACCAGTTTGAAGAAAGCAACCTTGTTTTTTAATTTGAAAAAGTTATTGAGATCATGCATTAAGAACCATTCTTCACCATTTATCATATATATAATAAAACTATTAATTTACTCTGAAATTGTGTTCATAACCTCCCTGAGTCTCAGAGGGCATCTGCGAGAACAATATCAATATAAAAGATTAAAGGCAGTGTAGGTAAAAAATTTATAAACAACTTTCTTCCAAATTTGTTTAAACTTTCTATATATATCAATGCATAATTAAAATGTAAGTACTCTGATAAAAAGAGTATAAAAATCGAGTGACTCTAGACCGTTTAATCTGTATTAAACACAGCTCATTATTTCCATTCGGGACGAAACACAGGATTGGCTTAGGCGACTGTCACTCTCTCGCAACCATGGCAACCACCCTTTTGCCACACATGACCTGCCCACTTGCGCGCGGACGTTTGATTTGAGGAATTCAAGAGGCACGCGATCCTAGGAATACCAAAACAATGGCAGAGAAACAGCAAGCAAAATTCACAGTACCGGCCTATGCAGTTAGTGAAGGCAAACCAGGCAAAAAAAGGAAGACAGTAACAGTACAAGAAAAGGCAATGAACAAAAAGTCTTTGGATAAACAAAGAAATAAAACGCGAGTTAATATCGGCGTGGCTTTCCAGCGATGGCGAGAACTGAGGGAACTCAAGGGCTGAAAAGTGACTCCTTGATGGCTTTATTTCTGCTGGACAGGTAAATCTTTCTTTTTGTATTTTGATCATACATATTTTTTGTTTATTTGTTCATGAAGCATGTGTCATTAGCACACGTAGCTGTAATATAGCTAACATAACATACTTAGCGAGCCGTAGTAGAGACGATAAATAATCTATAGGCCTAGCTCAAGATGATAGCTATAGTGTTGAATTGTGCATAATTTTGCTTTAGATAACTAAATACATGTTTAACAGATAGTAGGCCTAACGTTACTCCGCATCTAGGAACTTTCTTAGAACTATATTTACCCTCTGTCTAACTCTTTTACCATGTTCACCTGTAAGTTTACCTGCACATTTTTTTTTCGCCTTTGTTTTGTTTTTATATTCTCTACCTATGTTTACTGATGTCTTTATCTTGTATCTGTGTGTGTCGTACACACTTTGTTGTATGTGTGTGTTATTATTTTGTGTCTGCAATGCGGTACTTGTCTCTGGAGTGTAGTCCTCATCAGAGTCAAACAATGCTTTCATCATGGAAACTCTTACATGCAGAACAACGTATATGTTATGAATCTTACACAAAATTCATCTTCATCACAGTGTAAATGATGGTAATGGAAAAACGTGTATCATGCAACCTGTTTTTAGCTTTGCCTTATAGATAACTAGCTCGTTAGCGAATCAAAAAAATATATATTTTAAACTTTACCAATATCAATATGCTAGCTTGATAGTGAGTACTAAAATACATCTTGTTTGTTTATCTTCATAATTATAAAGCTATTTTTATTACATGTGATTCTGACATGATGTCACTACATGCACTGTGCTCCTTCCTCTCCGCTCGTCTCAGGTAAATAATGCGTCTTCCAGCTCAGTGGTCGGAGTCGCGCGTTCATGCGTTTTGGGGGCGTGGCTTTGGAAGGAGCCCAGAAGGGAGGGGGTGGAGTGAATGGAAATAATGAGCTGTCTTTAAAACAGTCGTGAGAGGTCTACAGACACTCGATTTTTATACTTTCTTTTTCAGAGTACTTACATTTTAATTATGTATTGATATATAAATAAAGTTTAAACAGATTTTGAAAAAAAGTTTTTAATACATTTTTTACCTACCCTGCCTTTAACTTTGAGATTTTGAACTTCACATTTTCAATAGAGCACTTCTAAACGCTTCTGTGAAGCTTGGCCTTGTTTTTCGTCTCCAGACCACCATTGAAGATTCAACCGACCGTAAACAAACATGTCCTGTATCATCGCCCGAGCGCTGAAAACACCCGAGAGGTTTTACAGCAGCTGCGATTGGAATATGAACTCAATTCCACATAAGAAAAATCATTTACTGTAGGAAGTAACTTGAGGATTGAAACTGCTGCAGTCATTATCCTCTTCAGTTCAGGGATATACGAGGTCTGGCAGCGCTGCTCCAACATCTCACATGAATCACAGAAACAGCCGCTGTGACTGACCTTTAGAAGTCACTTTAGTCCCTGAACACATGGAAAAAGATCATTATTAGGTTGATTTGAGCAGGTCTGTTTGTATCCAACTTACGAAGAGCCAACCCCCAACTCCGTACGATGTTCTGATGCAGAGATATAGGTCTTGCTAAACGGTTGCTAGGGTACTCTGTTTGGTTGCTAGGGAGTGCCAGCTGCCAATGATGATACTTCAAAGGCTGCTTGTCAGTATGAATGGTATAAACCAACCCTATGACCTTCAGATTTGAAGATGTGCCTCTTTGGCGTTTGGGTTGCTAGGGTGCTCTAAATGGTTGCTAGGGCATGGCTAGACAGTTAGCAGGTTAAACCGACTGACTGCATGTCTGCCCAAATCAAAAAAGCCAAATTTGTGTATCTGATAAGTATAAGAAGTATACAAGAGAACAAAAGTGATGCTTTACCGGAGGCAAGAACCACCAATAATGGATCAAAAGAATTAATCCAAACCAAAAGGTAAAAGTGTATATATAAAAGGGTTTGCTTTTGCACAAAGAAACCAAATGAAATAGGTGAAACTGTCAACAACAGAAAAACATCTGAAGAAAAGCACTTCTCTTGAAGCAGAAGAGCGCTGAGGGAGGAAACAGGCGGATGAAGAGCAGAAAAACATCTGGATTCTGCTCAGCGTTCCTCACTTCAACAGTCTGCTCTTTAAAAACAGGTACGTTTGCTCTACTAAACATGAATATTAATCTATTCTACATTGTGATGTTTCTGGATCTAAAGTTATTTACACTGATGTATTATGTCATGTTTTTGATGTTGAAACTTTGATGTGTGTTTGAAACCTCCTGTAAGTCGTGCTTTCCTCATTATCAGTGTTGTTGAAGCTGAAGCTCATAATGAAGACCTCATTACTCATTCTGCTGGTCATCTGCTGCAGTTGTGTGTGTCAGCGGAGACCCAGCAAACAATCACCGCTGGACACAACAGCCCAGACCCACAACACAGGTGTTCAGATACACAACACTCTAATAATTCAGTCATTTTTACTGTCTCTGTATGAACTGACAAGCTGTTTTTTGTCCAGAGAGTTCTTGTGGCGGACGCCCGCTGGATCTCATCTTTGTGATTGACAGCTCTCGCAGTGTCCGGCCTGATGACTTCGAGAGGGTCAAGTCCTTCATCAGGGACGTGCTGCTGTTCCTGGACGTGGCTCGCGATCAGACGCGCGTGGGACTCGTGCAGTTCGGCAGCGTCGTGCAGAATGAGTTCTTCTTGAACAGCTACTTTGAGAAGCAGCAGATGGAGCGGGCCGTCCGGAGCATGGAGCACCTGGCGTCGGGCACCATGACCGGGTTAGCGCTGCAGTTCACGCGGGAGCAGGCGTTCTCTCTGGCGCGCGGCGCGCGGCCCGCTCACATGCAGGTGCCGCGCATTGCCGTGGTGGTGACAGACGGCCGGCCGCAGGACTCTGTGGAGGAGGAAGCGGCTCGTGCACGACAGGACGGGATAGAGATCTTCGCGGTGGGCGTCGGTCGTGTTGACATGGCAACCCTGCGAGCCATCGGGAGCGAGCCGCACGCGGAACATGTGCATCTGGTGGCCAATTTCAGCCAGATAGAAACTCTCGTTTCTGTCTTCCACTCAAAGCTGTGCGCAGGTCAGTCTGTTCACTTCACTCTGTAAAATATATTTCCACCTTGCTTGGTTTAACAGGCTGTCAACTAGTAATCCTGAAGATGATGTTGGAGCTGAACTCTTGTTTAGATGTTTACTTATTTACTTGTTTAACCACTCATCGTGATCTCCTCAGGATCTGATCCGTGTTTACGCTCTACGCCTTTCCTATTCTACTTACGGAACGAACGCGGCGCCAGTTAATTTTTTTTCCGTAAGTAGAATAGGGAAGGTGTAGGACATACAGCGTAAGCTTTTTGAAGAATACGAAAGTGCGGTTTTGGCGGAACCACTTGGGACGCGATCATTTGTTTATATAAAGCATATACATTTACATTTTTTTAGAGAATGAGCGATGGTTTCTCTAGATAAGACTCTTATTCCTCGTCTGGGATCATGTAGAGCTCTTTGAAGCTGCACTGAAACTGACATTTGGACCTTCAACCCGTTGAACCCCAGTGAAGTCCACTATATGGAGAAAAATCCTGGAATGATTTCCTCAAAAACCTTCATTTCTTTTCCACTGAAGAAAGAAAGACATGAACATCTTGGATGACATGGGGGTGAGTAAATTATCAGGAAAATTTTATTTGAAAGTGGACTAATCTTTTAATCAGCGGTTCGGAGCGCCAAAGTCACGTGATTTCAGCAGTTTGGCAGTTTGACACGCGATCTGAATCATGATTCGACACAAAAGATTCATAATGCTCCGAAGCTTCCTGAAGCAGTGTTTTGAAATCGGCCATCACTATATAAGTCGTTGTTTTGGTTTTTTTGGCGCACCAAAAATATTCTCGTGGCTTTATAATATAATATTGAACCACTGTACTCACATGAACTGATTTAAATGTTTTTAGTACATTAATGGATCTTGAGAGAGGAAATGTCATTGCTGCAGGCCTCACTGAGCGGATTTCATCAAAAATATCTTAATTTGTGTTCCGAAGATTAACAAAGGTCTTACGGGTGTGGAACGACATGAGGGAGAGTAATTAATGACATTATTTTCATTTTTGGGTGAACTAACCCTTTAACTATGACTTTTGCCTCAATACACCCTTATTAATTACTACTTATTAATAGTTAATAAGGTAGCCTAGTTGTTAAGTTTAGGTATTGGGTAGGATTAAGAGATGTAGAATATGGTCATGGAGAAAAAGGCACAAATATGTGCTTTATAAGTACTAATAACAGCCAATATCCTAGTAATATGCTAATAAGCAACTAGTTAATAGTGAGAATTGGACCCTAAACTAAAGTGTTACCAGACAAAGGAACAAATCTACAATGCGAGGTTTATTTTATTTTATTTTGAACAGACAGTAGTGCAAATCACAGTTTGTTCCACCTAGCGGCATTTAGTCAGAGTTAGAGCACAGCAGCCTTTTATAGTGTAGTAAGCACTAAGCAGTGAACAGAATGCACTCTTGCATAGGTCTTGTTTTTTTTTTTTTTTTTGCAGGGCTGATAAAAAACAAAAGGTATTTAGTCACAATCAGCTACAAAACTGAAAACATCTTGTGATATAAAAGTACAAAATAAACAGAATAATGAAAATAAAACTTGTGCATTAGGACTGTTACAATTTTGCTCCACTTAAAGGATTCCTGATAATTTACTCACCTCCACGTCATCCAAGATGTTCATGTCTTTCTTTCTTCAGTCGAAAAGAAAAGAAGGTTTTTGAGGAAAACATTCCAGGATTTTTCTCCATATAGTGGACTTCACTGGGGTTCAACGGGTTGAAGGTCCAAATGTCAGTTTCAGTGCAGCTTCAAAGAGCTCTACATGATCCCAGACGAGGAATAAGAGTCTTATCTAGAGAAGCCTTCTGTCATTTTCTAAAAAAATAAACATTATATACTTTTTAACCACAAATGCTCGTCTTGCACTGCTCTGTGATGCTCCACGCATGACCGTAATCATGTTTGAATGGTCACGCGGAAGTTGTGATTCTATCCTTGTCTTTCCTAAGAATGCTTTCCTTAAATTGATACACCAATGTGCAAATAAGCATTAAACTGGTGTTTTTAATATATTATAAATAGATACTCATCTACAAACGTAATACTTTGCATATTATTCTGTCTCAGATCAGCGGTCAGTGTCACAACCGTGTAAATGTGGAAAGATGATGCTGTTTCACAACACGACCAATGAAGCGCTGCTGAGGATTTCACGGAAGTATATCCTTTATCCCACAGACTTACCCATAATGCACTGCACAATTTATATACAGCATCTCCATCATCAGCCGATGACAGAAAGAGTTGTTGAGAGACGTGATGTTGAATTAAGAGCCACTAATAAACAACAGCATATTTACTTTTCACTTTTGTTTTTACTTTGTGGCCATCTGGTGGTCAAAAGTTGAATAGCACTTACAAAACTTTAAACACTTCAAATCATTCACACTGAAATAAGTAAAATATATTAAACAAATTTATAAATTAAATCTGCAATCTGTGTATTTTAAGTCAAGTCAGTTTTATTTCTATAACGCTTTATACAGTACAGATTGTTTCACAGTAATGAACAGAATAAATGATGCAAACTTCAAATATGAGACAAATTCAGATTCAGGAGTAAAGCGGCTCTACAGAAGACAAGAGAGTCATTATTCAGATCAAGTTCTGTTCAGTTTGATAGCGTCAGTGCAGTCAGATCATTATTAGTGAATATTTAATGTCAAAAATTAACTTTCTTAACAGAACAACACTAGAAACGGTCATGAAGAGGATTGAAGTGTTGGAGATTCAGCGTCAACTCGTGTGACAACATTCCTTCATCCTCGTCTGAATGACATTCTTCCCAAAATATTGTACATGTACTGCATAATTTTGTGTATGATTTATAGTAAAGTAAAGAAACATGTATAAGTGCATTAAAACTTCCCAAAGCATCTCCACTGACGTTCTGAACGTCTCTCAGATCTTCAGCTCATTCGACCTGTCGTTGATGAGCTCCTGATGACCTGCGGAAAGAAAGTCATTTCAGCTTTACCATAGTAAATCCAGTAAAGATCCACATCACTGCACACTTCACCTGTCTAACACACCTGAGAGACTAAAGCTGATAAAAGATGTGAATTGTGCAGTAAAACACTGTGATATTAGAGTTACTCATGAACACTGTGGCCAGCGGTGCAGGACGAGCACAGATGAAGCACGACAGCCTGATCTGAAGAGTCTCGACTGGCCTGTTGATCTAGCGAATGTCCAGCCCTGATCAGACCACTGACAGACCCGACAGGCGAGAACGATTCGCAGCTCAGACGGACAGAGACAGAGGAGGATCTCACCAGATCAGCAGGAGCTCCAGGATCACTGATCATCTGATCGAGGCTGTGAGAGAGAAAAACATAAGTTACAATTAACAGACTACAAACATCATGGATGTAAAATCTAATATCACAGAAAACCAGCAGAAAACACCAAAAACCGTCTGAGTAAACAATTATATATTTATTTAGATAACACTTCCACGTGCACTACTGTGAGACACTTCAGTATCCTCTACTTCTGAAGATAAAAGCACACAAATGAAACTGAATTACAATAAACCTTATTTAGATCACAGACACATTACAAAACACCGTTCAAAGGTAAAAATACATGCTTTAAACATCCAAACAGACCAGCAGGGCCTAACAGCGCCTCCACACTAACAGCTTCGCTCTTCTTCTTGTTCATTGGTCACTCGCTCCTCTGACGCTTTACTGCCACCTGGTGGACGTCCTGTGAAATGACACTCTCTAGTGAACTTATATTTGCACACACTCTTCTCTCACTCTCACACACACGCATCCTTGTTTATACTACTTTTTAGGGTTCAAATCACCCCACCAAGATAGTAAGATGAGGAATTTACGACATTGTGGGGTCGTTTAGTCTGACCCAAAGACAACATCTTAAAAATCATATTGACAAAATCTTAAGTCACTATAGTGTGACCCTTCCCTACACTATACCGAAACCTACCCGTCACAGAAACCTAATTTTAACATTCTTATATGCGTATATATGTATATATACACTACCGCTCAAAAGTTTGGGATCGGTAAGATTTTTAATGTTTTTAAAAGAAGTTTCGTCTGCTCACCAAGGCTTAATTTATTTAATTAAAAATACAGTAAAAACAGTAATATTGTGAAAAATTATTTCAATTTAAAATAACTGTTTTCTATTTGAATATATTTTACAAAGTAATTTATTCCTGTGATCAAAGCTGAATTTTCAGCATCATTACTCCAGTCTTCAGTGTCACATGATCCTTCAGAAATCATTCTAATATGATGATTAGTTCCTCAAGTAATATTTGTTATTATTATCAATGTTGAAAACAGTTGTGTACTTTTTTTTCAGGATTCCTTGATGAATAGAAAGTTCAAAAGAACAGCATTTATCTAAAATACAAAGCTTTTGTAACATTATACACTACCCTTCAAAAGTTTGGGGTCAGTAAGAATTTTTTTTTATTTTTTTGAAAAGAAATTAAAGAAATTAATACTTTTATTCAGCAACAATATTACTGTTTTACTGTATTTTTAATTAAGTAAATGCACCCTTGGTGAGCAGACGAAACTTCTTTTAAAAACATTAAAAATCTTACCGATCCCAAACTTTTGAGCGATAGTGTGTATATACGTTAAGTTCCTGTGACGGGTAGGTTTCGGTATAGTGTAGGGAAGGGTCACAATATAGTGACTTAAGATTTTGTCAATATGATTTTTAAGATGTTGTCTTTGGGTCGGACTAAAGGAGTCAAAGTCAAACATTCCGTATCTTTTATACTTTAAAGGGTCTTCTGGACCCCACAAAGTAAAAAATATAAGTTCACACACACACACACACACACACACACACACACACACACACACTCTCACACACACCACACACACACACACACACACAACACACACCACTCTCTCTCTCTCTCTCTCTCTCTCTCACACACACACACACACAGAGAGAGAGAGAGACACTCACTCAATCACCAGCCAAAGAACCCAAATTAATCAGTTACTGTAGAGGCTAATATGCATGTGTCCAAGAGTGACATACAGACTTAAAAGCTGGTATGCACTACCCGAAACACAGAAGAAGAGTGACATACAGGTGATTCTTCAGGCTGGGCACGTACAGCGCATGCGCGTCATCCGAGTGCGCTCCAGCGAGTTTGAGCTGCTGCGCGTTTCATTCCAGCCGCGTCCGTTTGACATGAACACACGCGCGCTCACAACTGAAGAACGCGATTTAAACAAGTTTCAGAAACTATAGAAAGTTGTGCGTCATCACGAAGCTCGAGAGATTTTGTAAGAATGGGCTGTTCGTCGTCCAGCACACAGACGCTCGCGCAGGAGAACCGACCGGGCGTCAAAGCGGAGGAGGCGAACGGAGAAACTCTGCGTAAGTCATTTCATAAACATGTCATGTTGATGATAACTGAAGCAGTGCTGTAAAAGCTCGACATGTTATTATAGTCATCATAATTGTCCTAAAACATTTAGTCAGAGATGGCATCTTTTCATATAGGCAATCTTTAATTATTCAGAATGGCAGAATCATATCTCTGTGCTGTCAGTGAGTTCAGGCTGATGATGATCAGTACAGACAGCTCAAAGCCCGGTCAGGACACGCGCAGCCCCGGGCGTCGATCTGTTCCTCTGGTCCGACCGGTCCGGATCATCTCACATCGCTGCTTCCATTGAGAGAGTGTGAGAGGAGAGTCACAGCTTACTGTCGGACATCATTTCCAGTGGTTTATTTGCATGTTTCTCTAGGCTGTTTTCTCTGTTGACCTGTCATGTTTCTCTCATGGCTTTTGTGTCAAATGTAACACACACACACACACACGTTTAATTCAGGAACATAACTTGGCTTGTGATCATGATTGGGATTATGGTTAAAGGGTTAGTTCACCCAAAAATGAAAATAATGTCATTAATTACTCACCCTCATGTCGTTCCACACCCGTAAGACCTTCGTTAATCTTCAGAACACAAATTAAGATATTTTTTGATGAAATCCGATGGCTCAGTGAGGCCTGCATAGTCAGCAATGACATTTCCTCTCTCAAGATCCATTAATGTACTAAAAACATATTTAAATCAGTTCATGTGAGTACAGTGGTTCAATATTAATATTATAAAGCCACGAGAATATTTTTGGTGCGCCAAAAAAAACAAAATAACGACTTATTTAGTGATGGCCGATTTCAAAACACTGCTTCAGGAAGCTTCGGAGCGTTATGAATCTTTTGTGTCGAATCATGATTCGGATCACGTGTCAAACTGCTGAAATCACGTGACTTTGGCGTTCCGAACCGCTGATTCATAACGCTGATTCATAACGCTTTATAATATTAATATTGAACCACTGTACTCACATGAACTGATTTAAATATGTTTTTAGTACATTAATGGATCTTGAGAGAGGAAATGTCATTGCTGGCTATGCAGGCCTCACTGAGCCATCGGATTTCATCAAAAATATCTTAATTTGTGTTCTGAAGATTAACGAAGGTCTTACGGGTGTGGAACGACATGAGGGTGAGTAATTAATGACATTATTTTTGGGTGAACTAACCCTTTAATGTGGAGCAAGAGAAACACTTTTGATGGAGGAGAGGGTTTGAGTTTAGGGAAGGCGTTAAGCAAAGCTTCATTTAAAATAGATGAGGGAAAACATGAGAATAAAAGAACATAAAGTAATGTGTGTCTAGAGTCGTCACTCGTGGCACTGCTGCATGAACGCTGGCGGTGACGTGTTCAATCCGTACCAACACACTGTGACAGTATGACTGTCTGTTTCCACACATGATAGAGAGAGAGACATATTGTGTGTCGTGAGTCTGGTCACTGTTTGCTCTGGAGTCTGTCATCTTTGGCTGCTGTAACAGCGCCGCTGACCATCAGGAAATTACTTTTTCTTTTCTCTCTGTGTCTGAGGAAATGAGCTCAGAACGGGGCAGAACCTGCAGGCGTGTGATGCTTAGTGAGTGTGTGTGATGTGGCCCAGGTGTGTTTGGGTCTATTCCACCACACACCACACACACACACACACACACACACACCACACACACACACAATAAAAAACAATTTATAACTCAGAATGCCTGACTATAAGAGATTGTTTTATCATTCTTTCACACACAGAAAGTGTCACTGTCAGCGAAAGAAATGATCTTTAATTGTGGTCTAATATCTGTGATTCAGAATCTGTACATAATGTAATTATCAAACCTGTCCGATGAAGCGAGATAAACACTGGGTGGTAAACAAATGAATGGACTGGAAAGCATGATGCTCTTCTAAAGTTGAACACATGGGGAAGTGTGAAAAAGAAGAAGAGAAAATATTAAACACTCAATATGTATTCAAACAGAAAGACTCAGGCTTCATGTTTCTGTTGGGTTTCCATGAGAGCATCTTCCATAACGCTTCATTAGTGTTTGTAGAAAGATAAATATTAACCATTTAAGTGAGGCAGGAATGTGTTTTTAATTATTTACTCCTTGATACAGTATGTGTTTCAGTATGTGATGCTTTTTCTTACATGTGTTAGAAGTTCGGACACAGAAAATTGGCAGAACTACGATGTATGAGTTTTTATGTCTATTTGGTATTGGTGTTGTTTTAGTATTTAATATGGCACTGTGTTATTAAACAGATACGGAAAGGAATTCTATTCAAAGTGATCTGAGAGCAATTCTCATTTACCTTCTGCTGAGGCGCAGTTTATTTAATGGTCAAGGGACCTGGAGAACATTGAGGGTAACGCATGGGATTATGGGGCAGTTGGGTTCTTGGGGTCACATATGAAAAGATTTAAAACACACTTGAGAAGTAAAGTAAAGCGTCGGTCACTACATATACAGTAAGGCAGTGCATAACTAATGCTGGGTAACAGAGCAGGGATTGTTTACTGCAGTCTAGACAAAGACACTACAGTGTGAAACACAGAACATGTCAGTTTTCTTCACATCTGCACAACAGCCTCTTGCTGACACTTTATCCCTCTTTGTGTCGAGCCAAACATCACAATAATCTTGCGCTCTGTTGCCTCAGATTATGTAATACGAGCACTTAACATGTCCTGCGATGACGGCAGCTGTTGGTGACACACGGCGCTGGGCATTGCCACGGTGTTGCTTTTTACAAGATTGAATGATAGTAATCAATATTCTGATATAACCATTTATTTAAAATATGAGCAAATGGATGTTCATGTGCTTTTCTATGGCTTATTTGGGCCGAATGTTCACAAGCATTTTAGCGCTCAGACACCCCTGACATACACTACAGGTAAGAGAACAACAAACTTAAAGGTCTCAAACCAAACATCTCTGTGAAAGGCCTGAAGACTTGTTGTATGAGGCAGAAAGCTGGGCTCTGGGAGAGATTTAGTCAGTGTAGCTGATGGATGTCACTGTGGACTGCGGATGTCAAATGTGCTGCGTAACACGAGAATGAACCTCATTGGTTCTTGAAGAAGCTCAAACGTGCTGCGTAACACCAGAATGAACCTCATTGTTTCTCGTTGAAGCTCAAACGTGCTGCGTAACACGAGAATGAACCTCGTTGGTTTTTGAAGAAGCTCAAACGTGCTGCGTAACACGAGAATGAACATCATTGGTTCTTGCTGAAGCTCAAACGTGCTGCGTAACACCAGAATGAACCTCGTTGGTTTTTGAAGAAGCTCAAACGTGCTGCGTAACACGAGAATGAACATCATTGGTTCTTGCTGAAGCTCAAACGTGCTGCGTAACACCAGAATGAACATCATTGGTTCTTGCTGAAGCTCAAACGTGCTGCGAGAATGAACCTCGTTGGTTTTGAAGAAGCTCAACTGCGTAGAATGAACATCATTGGTTCTTGCTGAAGCTCAACGTGCTGCGTAACACGAGAATGAACCTCGTTGGTTCTTGAAGAAGCACGCGTAACACGAGAATGAACATCATTGGTTCTTGCTGAAGCTCAAACGTGCTGCGTAACACGAGAATGAACCTCGTTGGTTTTTGAAGAAGCTCAAACGTGCTGCGTAACACGAGAATGAACATCATTGGTTCTTGCTGAAGCTCAAACGTGCTGCGTAACACGAGAATGAACCTCTTGGTTCTTGAAGAAGCTCAAACGGGCTGCGTAACACGAGAATGAACCTCGTTGGTTCTCGTTGAAGCTCAAACGTGCTGCGTAACACGAGAATGAACCTCGTTGGTTCTCGTTGAAGCTCAAACGCTGCGTAACAGAATGAACCTCGTGGGTTCGAAGCTCAAACGTGCTGCGTAACACGAGAATGAACCTCGTTGGTTCTTGCTGCTCTCAAACGTGCTGCGTAACACGAGAATGAACCTCGTTGGTTCTCGTTGAAGCTCAAACGTGCTGCGTAACACGAGAATGAACCTCGTTGGTTCTCGTTGAAGCTCAAACGTGCTGCGTAAGACGAGAATGAACCTTGTTGGTTCTTGAAGAAGCTCAAACGTGCTGAATGAACCTCGTGGTTCTCGTTGAAGCTCAACATTGCTGCGTAACACGAGAATGAACCTCTTGGTTCTCGTGAAGCTCAAACGTGCTGCGTAACACAAGAATGAACCTCGTTGGTTCTCGTTGAAGCTCAAACGTGCTGCGTAACACGAGAATGAACCTCGTTGGTTCTTGAAGAAGCTCAAACGTGCTGCGTAACACAGAAATGAACCTCATTGGTTCTCGTTGAAGCTCAAACCTGCGTAACACGAGAATGAACCTCATTGGTTCTCGTTGAAGCTCAAACGTGCTGCGTAACACGAGAATGAACCTCGTTGGTTCTCGTTGAAGCTCAAACGTGCTGCGTAAACGAGAATGAACAAGAAGCTCAACGTGCTGCGAATGAACCTCGTTGGTTCTCGTTGAAGCTCAAACGTGCGTAGAGAATGAACCTCGTTGGTTCTCGTTGAAGCTCAAACGTGCTGCGTAACACCAGAATGAACCTCGTTGGTTCTCGTGAAGCTCAAACCTGCGTAACACGAGAATGAACCTCGTTGGTTCTCGTTGAAGCTCAAACGTGCTGCGTAACACGAGAATGAACCTCGTTGGTTCTCGTTGAAGCTCAAAATGCTGCGTAAGACGAGAATGAACCTTGTTGGTTCTTGAAGAAGCTCAAACGTGCTGCGTAACACCAGAATGAACCTCGTTGGTTCTTGCTGAAGCTCAAACGTGCTGCGTAACTGAACCTCACTGGTTCTTTCTAAAGCTCAAACGTCTGCGTAACACAGAATGAACCTCGTTGGTTCTTTGAAGCTCAAACGTGCTGCGTAACCAGAATGAACCTCACTGCTTGCTGAAGCTCAACGTGCTGCGTAACACAAATGAACCTGGTTCTTGAAAGCTCAAACGTGCTGCGTAACACAGAATGAACCTCATTGGTTCTTGCTGAAGCTCAATCGTGCTGCGTAACACAAGAATGAACCTCACTGGTTCTTGAAGAAGCTCAAACGTGCTGCGTAACACCAGAATGAACCTCATTGGTTCTTGAGGAAGCTCAAACGTGCTGCGTAACACAAGAATGAACCTCGGTTCTCGTTGAAGCTCAAACGTGCTGCGTAACACGAGAATGAACCTCATTGGTTCTTGCTGAAGCTCAATGTGCTGCGTAACACAAGAATGAACCTCATGGTTCTCGTGAAGCTCATGCGTATCATTGGTTCTTGAGAAGCTCAAACGTGCTGCGTAACACCAGAATCCTCATTGGTTCTTGCGTGCAACACCAGAATGAACCTCATTGGTAAGCTCAAACGTGCTGCGTAACACCAGAATGAACCTCATTGGTTCTTGAGGAAGCTCAAACGTGCTGCGTAACACAAGAATGAACATCGTTGGTTCTTGCTGATCTCAAACGTGATGAGTAACACGTTATGCGTAACAAAAACGTTATACGTTATTGTTATATAGTATGAAGGTGTTCAACAAACGTTGGCAAGCTGTTTCAAACTCCCAAAACAAACTCCAAACGAACTTCATTTAATTCAAAAGGATGTCACACCAGTTCGTTCTTCAATTTCGCTTGAAGTATACGAGGGCTTTTATCATAGATCAGACTCATTATTGACCGTGCAGAAGACTTATGTGTGCCAGAGATGCTTTTTACATTCCAGTTTATTAGGTCAGTGTTATTAAAAATAATGCAAACAAGTCTAAAAACAGTAAAGCATGCCGTGAAGCACGAAAAGTCTGTTTACATCAACACTTTTCCTCTGTTTATAGATTCTGTGTGTTTTCTGCTCAATGATTTCACAGAGAGAGAATGATACTGTCACTGCTGTTCACGGGCAGAAGTATGAGCATCAGATGTCTTGTGTGTGTTTCAGGGGCGGCCGTTGAAGCTTCCCAGCCTGACAGTGAGGAGATCGCAGCGGATGCAGCTGGTGAGACGCTCCTGCAGGGGGTCAGAGGTCAAACTCATTAACTGCTGTGTTTTAGCTCTTTCTTTTGACACTGCAACCTCTGATCTCTTCAGTCCTAGAAAAAAATATTTGGAGATAACTGAGCAAATACATTTATTGTGGCAATCTAAAATCTTTTTGGTTCCTCAGCAAAGTCAGTGATATACTGTAGACAAGAAATGGGGGTTGTGTGGATCCCATTTGTATATTATGAAATGGAATAAGCACAAGCTCTTTCAGGATAAACTCCAGCCTTCATGTTTGTGTTTCAGTGGTGGGAGAAGATGGAGCTGATCTGCTGAAATCCACAGAAGCTGAAGGTTGATGTCAACGCCCTCACGCACACACAGCCGAACTCAGATCCAGAAAAGTCATGTGCCTTTTGTTTCAGCAGCCTTTGAGTGTTTGGGTACAAGTTTGTACATAAATTAGTGTTTCTAAGTAGCATTAGCAGCATTGTTAATAGACAACAGCAATATATCTTAACTCTTCTGAACGAACATGAGCCAAAGCTCTAATAACTGTGAATCAACCAAATTATGCTTAATAATGTGCCTTTTAATGGGTCCGAAGGGTTTCGTCTCTTTTATGTATTTAGTGCTTTTTGCACATCAGAGTTTCTGCTGCAGATGCAAAGCAGTTTGACTCTTCACATGCATTAATCAATGATGGCAAACGGTAGTGTATTAATCAATAGAGTATGTTATTTTAGTACTGTTGTTTGTGGTGATTGATGGTTACACTTAAACTCCAGATCACTAATGAACCTCATCTGATCAGCTTTAATCTGACGCTTTAAATCTTTGAAGGAAAGCGGTCACTCACTCGCTGAATCATATCAGTGTAAATGTGAAAGTTTAGCTGCTCTTTATAAAAACTTTGATACGTAGAGCTTTTATTGAACTGTGATCTCTCCGCACATATCCTGTGTGTCTTTTTATACATTTATATGTGCACAGAATAAATACTGTTACTAATAATATGATTGTGTATTGATTTTTCTTTTATAAAAACCTGTGTGTGGATGTTCTGTGGATTTTAATTACATTATTTTAACATTGCAGTTGATCTCATAGTAAAATAAATGAGTCACACACAGAATTTAGTTTAAACAGTTTCTTGTGACGCACGTCCTGATATTGCTGAGTTAGATGCGTTCCTGGGTCAACATATTTTGTTGATCCTGGAACAACGTTCTAGTCTGAAAATTTAGTCTTAACCCTATTCCTACCCCTAAACCTAACCCTACCCATAAGTGATCCCAAAAATCAGAGGGAAATGATAGATGAATAACGCTGATGTAGAAGCACCAATTCATGATTTTAAGCCTAAACTTGACATAATCTGTAAACTTGTCCCTCAAATCTGATTGGTTGATTTGAATGTTGTTCCAGGATCAACAAAAATGTTGACCCAGGAACATGTTGAACAGGTTATGCTTTTTGGGACACACACACACTCAAGCAAATCATACTCTTACTGACACGCACAGGCACACTTACACACACAAACACACACTCACAATCTCACTCACACACTCTCACACACAATCACAATCTTACTGACACACACACACACAATCTCACACAGGCTCAATGACACGCACTCATGAACTTGCACACACACTGACATTGACTTCTATAGTATGGAAAAAAAAATTCTATGTAAGTCAAGTGGGGTCCATCAATCGTTCGGTTACAGACATTCTTCAAAATATCTTCTTTTCTGTTCAGCAGAAGAAAGAAATTCATACAGGTTTGAACAACTTGAGGGTGAGTAAATGATGACAGAATTTTCATTTTAGGGTGAACTATCCCTTTAACGTTTCTGTGGTCTGAAAAACTACATTTCCCATAATCCTTTAAACCGGAAATAAGATTGAGCACGTGTGCTGTCAGCCAGAGCGTGAGCAGCAGCGTGCAAACAGGAAACTTACAAAAACTGTGTTTTAAACCTGATTAAACAGACAAAATTCAAGGTAAGAGTTGAGTGCTGCAGGCGCGTGCTGTATCGATCAGGTGTTGTGTCAGAAGAGAGTAAAGCACACCTCACCGCAAATATAAAGATTTACAGGACAATTAAATGTCAGGTTTACATTAGTTTACCTTTTTATTATATTAATTATACTACATTAATATTGTGTGAAGGTTGTAAAGACAGAAGATTGTTCTGTACATGATGTAAATAATGTCCTGTCTGCTGTGCTGTGTACTCATCTATCTATCTATCTATCATCTATCTATCTATCTATCTATCTATCACTGTTTTCTACAGAACTGCTTTATAGATGAAATTAACTTCATTGAATTACGACTCTATTGTCCGAATTGAACATCACTGATCCTGTTTATTGCTGTCTGTACTGTATAAAGCGGACGTGATGTGTGGTGTGTCAGATATATGTGGTGTTATGTGTGTAACTGTGTTTCAGATGACTGGAGCAAAAGACCGAATGAGAGAGAAAAAGATGAAGAATCAGCCGAGGAACGTCACGTACTCCAGCTCAGGTGATCAGAGCTGATGATGACAGAAATCATGTTTATTCTTGTATCGTTTGTGTTCATAAATAAATGCTCATCTGCAGGGACAGAGAGAGGTCAGGGGTCACAGGTATGCGGCTGGGTCAGAGGTCATCAGGCTGGGGGTCATAGTTACAGTCAAGATCTGCCCAAACACATCACAGGTGAACAAAAACCTTCATCATTATAGAATAGTTCATCCAAACCTTGAGATTTCTGATGTTTAGCAGAATATAAGCATACACTCACAAACGCAAAGGTCATGGGTTCGATTCCCAGGAAAAACAAGAAGTGATCAAGCGTGTACCTCGAGTCAGTGTATGTCGCCTTGAACAAAAGCTTCTGCCAAATGCTTAAAAGAATGACATTGTTTATGTTGATTGCGTCTCGCAGGCTCTAACTTCGCTAAAGCCCGCGCCGCTGAAGTCCACGCCATGCTGAAGGCCGTCAGGAAGCCTGCGGGCAGCTGCCACGTCTTCAACGCTCTGCCGAAGCACATGCGCAGACGAGCCATGAGCCACAACACCAAGAGACTGCCGAGCCGCCTGCGCGAGAGCGCTCAGAGACTGGTACTGCTGACCTTTGACCTACTGACCCGGCAGTCATCGGTCTCACACAATCTGATGCAGAGGTCACAGGTCACTCAGAGTGTGTGTGTGTGTGTGTGTGCAGGCGGAGCGCAGTCAGGGCGCACCAGACAAGGAGAAGAAACCGCTGCCCAAAAGCAGGAGTCGGCGAGCGCGCCGTCGTCACGGAAACCTGCTGCTGGAGTTCAATCGCAGACAGAGAAAGAACAAATGGATGGAGACGCACATCTGGCACACCAAACGCTTCCACATGCTGAAGACCTGGAGCTACTGTCTGCCGCTCAAACCCACGGCCAAGAGCTACAGAGCCAGTTACAGAGCCATGAGCGCTCACGCCCTGCTGCAGGTGTGTGTGTGTGTGTGTGTGTGTGTGTGTGTCTCCACGACATCAGTGTGTGTTTACGTCACGACATCAGTGTGTGTTTACGTCACGACATCAGTGTGTGTTTACGTCACGACATCAGTGTGTGTCTCCACAACACTGTATTTATTCAATCCTTAAAGGTGCAGTGTGTAAATTTTAGCGACATCTAGTGGTGAGGTTGTGAACTGCAACTAACAACGCACACCCCTCCCTTTCGGAGAAGCTATGGTGGCCGTCTGGCCGACATGTCGTCGTCTGAGAGAGCAGAGAGTAGCTTGTGTGAAGCAATGAGGTTTCTTCTTCTAACAAAGAACTGCTTCTAATAAACCAGACGACGTCTACTTCTTTGTGCATATTCAAAGTAGTGACGATGCAAGCTGCCTCTAAAAACATGAAGCGCGCTCTGTAGAGTGTTTGTCCGTTTAGGGCTCCTGTAGAAACACGCCGGCACATAATGGCGACTTGACATGTAAGGGGACCCGCGGTGTATGAGATAGAAATGGTGCATTTGAAGGTAATGAAAACATAACTGTTCATTATGTACCACTGAAAACATAGTTATGTATATTATATTGAATTCCTGTCAATAGATCCTCACAAATTTTACACATTGCACCTTTAAAGGAAAAACACAGGAAAAAAAACATGATTTCCTTCTCTCTCTCTCTTTCTCTCTCTCAGGATTTGTCATATTTCTGCTGCTTGGAGCTTCGAGGATCTGAGGATCAGATACTGAGAGCGCTGGCTCGACTGACCAACAAACAAACGGGTGCGTTTGTGTATGTGTGTGTGTGTGTGTGTTTATAGGTTTATCTATGTTAGTGAGGACCAAATGTCTGAAATATTATATCAGCTGACTAGTTAATTAAATCTCTAGGAGGAGTTAATCACAGTGTAAAACATGTCATTTCCTGTTGCCCCCAGGTGGCGCTATGACTGTAACTGAATATTGTCATATAGATATCTTCAGGTCAGGACTCTAATAAAACATGTGAAGAAGTTTGGGGCAGATCGGACATTGTTTGTCAGAGTTACAACAACTTCCTGTTTCATGGCGAAACATCAAACTTTGCCAGGCTGCCACGGACACGCCCTTCAGTGAAAACTCTAGATCTTCGCAATTTAACGTCTCAAAGGCCTTTAGATTAGACTGACCAAATATGATTTTGATCTGATTAAAGCTCTAGGAGGAGTTCGTTAAAGTACAACGTCTGGAAATGGCAAAAACTGCAAAAATTTTGCAAAGAAAATTCAAAATATCTGACTTCCTGTTGGTTTTCAGATTTCACTCCAAGAGACTTTTTTGTAGGTATTGGGCTGTTAGATGTGTGTACCAAATTTCATACCTGTACATGAAACGTAGTGTCAGGAGCACTTCGTTGAATTTTGTAGGTGGCGCTATCGAGCCATTTTGCCACACTTCATTCTGAAACCCATATCAGACGTAAATTTTCACCACTTCTAACGCATCTGCAAAGTTTCATGAGTTTTCGAGTATGTTTTGGCCCTCAAAAAAGTGATTCACCTAACATGGCGAAACATCAGACTTTGTCAGTCACCACAGACACGCCCTTCAACGAAAACTCAAGATCTTTGATATTTATCATCGCTAAGGTCTTAAGATTAGACTGACCATATATGATGTTGATCTGGTTTAATCTCTATAAGGAGTTAATCACAGTGTAAAACATGTCATTTCCTGTTGCCCCCAGGTGGCGCTATGACTGTAACTGAATATTGTCATACAGATGTCTTCAGGTCAGGACTCTAATAAAACATGTGAAGTTTGGGGCAGATCAGACATTGTATGCCCAAGTTACAACAACTTCCTGTTTCATGGCGAAACATCGAACTTTGTCATGCCGCCATGGACACGCCCTTCAGCGAAAACTCTAGATCTTCGCAATTTAACGTCTCAAAGGCCTTTAGATTAGACTGACCAAAAATGACGTTGATCTGATTAAAGCTCTAGGAGGAGTTCGTTAAAGTACAACATGTGGAAATGCCAAAAACTGCCAAAATTTTGTAGAGAAAATTCAAAATATCTCACTTCCTGTTGGGTTTACAAACTTTGCACCCAGGGGCTTTTTTGTAGGTATTGGGCTGTTACATCTGTCTACCGAATTTCATAACTGTACGTGAAACGTAGCACGAAGGGCGCTTAATTGAAATTTTGTAGGTGGCGCTATCGAGCCATTTTGCCACACCTAATTCTGAAACCCATATCAGATGTAAATTTTCACCACTTCTGACGCGTGTGCAAAGTTTCATGAGTTTTTAATAACGTTTAGGCCCTCAAAAATGCGATTTATTTTGGAGAAGAAGAATAATTGGCTGAGCAATTACAATAGGGTCCTCACACCATCGGTGCTCAGGCCCTAATTATAAAGCCATGAGAATATTTTTGGAGCGCCAAAAAAACAAAATAACGACTTATATAGTGATGGCCGATTCAAAACACTGCTTCAGGAAGCTTCAGAGCGTTATGAATCAGTGTCGAATCAGCGGTTCGGAGCGCCAAAGTCACATGATTTCAGCAGTTTGACACGCGATCCGAATCATGATTCGACACGCTGATTCATAATGCTCCGAAGCTTCCTGAAGCAGTGTTTTGAAATCGGCCATCACGAAATAAGTCGTTATTTTGTTTTTTTGGCGCACCAAAAATATTCTCGTGGCTTTATAATATTAATATTGAACCACTGTACTCACATGAACTGATTTAAATATGTTTTTAGTACATTAATGGATCATGAGAGAGGAAATGTCATTGCTCAGGCCTCACTGAGCCATCGGATTTCATCAATATCAAATATTTCAAATATTAATATTTCAAATATCTTCATTTGTGTTCAGAAGATGAACAAAGGTCTTACAGGTGTGGAATGACATGAGGGAGAGTAATTAATGACATTATTTTCATTTTTGGGTGAACTAACCCTTTAAATCTAGAGTTTTGCACATGTTTAAACATCATTAACCTGATATAAAATCAATAGAAATCCATGCAGTGTCCTCACTAACATACTGAATCAAACATGAGTGTGTGTGTATTTGTTGTGTTGATATCGTCTCTGATCTGGTTGTGTTTCACAGGTCCCACGTTTGCAGCGGCGTCGTGTCTCTCGGGTGCGCGTCAGGGCAGCGTCCACCTGTACAGAGCGGATCAGTTTCCTCAAGGCTCTCTGGGTCCGGCTGACTTCCTGTGGCGGCCCCGGGTCCCTGACGCGTCAGACAGACAGCTGTGGATCTGGATCCATCCGGCCCTTAAACAGGTCAAACAGACTGTCACACGCATGTGTTCACAGCTCACTGTGACGTCAGTGATGTCATGTGTCGATGGCCAAAGATCCACAAACATCACGACTAGAGCTCATGCTTGACTTTTAAATGACACTTGATACTTTTTCAAGCACATACCTGTCGTTCCAAATCTACATCCGATTATTGAATGATTATTAAATGAAATAATATCCAGACTGTGGCGGGAATTTAACAATTTACGTGACGACTGCTGATGGTATGAAGTGAAGCTTGCTTGTTGGTCATGTGATGCTTTGGATGTTTTCACCGCTTGTTTTCTTTTCTGTCATGATGAAAGTGGTGTGATCATGTGACAGGACGTGCTGTCGGAGCTGCAGCTGGTGTGTCAGTGTTTTGAGGCCGTGTCCGTCTCTGAGGAGCCTCGTCCCGCCGCGGAGCCGCCCGCAGGGAGGAAGAGGAAGACCGACGAAGGTGACGCCGGGCCTCCCGCCAAAAAGCTGTTGGGTGACGGGACGCGTCCCGCCGGAGAGCCCCGGTGCGCTGGGAGTCCACAGACACGGCCATCGCCATCAGGTGACTTCATCTGATGATGTCACATGTTCAATTCACGTTTATTTCTGTAGCGCATGTCGTTAAGCAGAAAGTGCGTTTCTAAGACTGTGATCATTCATCATATCCTGTTTAGCGACCTCACCATGGAGATTGTGCGCTATCGGCTGATTGGTCCGCTGGCCCACACGGTGCTTACAGACGCACTCCATCCAGCCAGTGAGGTGAGAGATTTCTGATGACATCACACTCATGCTGATGATGCGTTTTGCTCGTTGACGGCTGACGATTGGCTCTCGTGTCTGTAGGAGGCGTTCGAGCCGCTGAGCAGCGGCGAGGCCGACAGGAGCGTCCATCAGCAGCAGACGGACATCTTCCGTCTTCTGAGAGGTGAATGAAGACTGATGTCATGTGACACCGTTAGAGGAGGCAGTAAATGTCTGATGGCGTGTGTGTTTTACAGGAGTGTGTTCAACAGCAGAGCTCCCAGCAGGCTGTGTGTTGGGACTGACTGTAGATGATCCCAGACTGACTTTACCTCAGAAACGTGGTAAAACTGTACCTGACCTACAGCAGAGCACAGGTACACATGACAGGAAGTGTGTGTGTGTGTGTGTGTGTGTGTGTTTGACCCTGAGCTCCGGGAGCCTCTGCGCCTCCATGCAGATGAACCAGGTTCGAATCCTGGCAGGGCCTGAGATTCTCTCACACACACGCACCAGACGTGATGATGACTGTGCTGTCGTGTTTCACATGTTAGAGGAGGAGCGTGTGAGAGATCTGACTCTCAGAGGAGTCGCGGCTCACTGCAGTCAGAGTGCGCTGTGGGACGCGTCGCTTCGGGAGCGTGTGACACTCGGCCGACTGTCAGAGCAGGTAACGCAGCAACACTCGCACTGACCGTATGAAATGGATCATGTGCTTCACTGCCCTTGGTCCATTTATAATGTGGTAATTCAGTTCTCTCCTTAAAGGAGACTATAATGCTCCTCTCACAAGATGTAATATAAGTCTCTGGTGTCTCCAGAATGTGTGTGTGAAGTTTCAGCTCAAAATACCCCACAGATCATTTATTATAGCTTGTCAAATTTGCCCTTATTTGGGTGTGAGCAAAAACACGCCGTTTTTGTGTGCGTCCCTTTAAATGCAAATGAGCTGCTGCCCCGCCCCCTTTCCAGAAGAGGGCGGAGCTTTAACAGCTCAACAACAACAAAGCTGGAGAATCTCACGCAGCCAAAATGAGGATTGTCAGTAACGGTGTTCAGCCTTACATTGTTCAAACCGGAGTCGACACTGATGGAGAGACTCAGGAAGAAGTTACAACTTTTAGAATGAAACTGGACGTTTCTGAATGGTTAGTGGATAAATTGATGTAGTTGCTGTGGAGTTGATTCAACTCATCCACTAGCATGTGCCGTCATGTTCATCTTTTGTGTTGAATTGACCCTCGTTTGTGAAGCAGTCCGGTGTAAAATGACGGCATGACAACAACACTCTACTACAACAACTCTTCCTCTTCTCTAAAGCAGCCCAACATGGCCCCGCCCCCTTTGTTGTGAGTTCTCAGGGGCGGGGCTTATGTAAATTTTAGGGTTTGTGATGTCACTAACTCAGGAAGAAGCTCGTTGTAGTCCCTACCAGCCGTTTGTTGTAGTCCTTAAAAAGAAAATATCTCTCTTTGCATTGAACTTTGAGTGTCGTAACTTTGCAGATGTTGTTTATGATCAAACAGCAACATTACACACTAACTAAAGTTAAAGAAGTCAAATCATAATCAACTACCCGTTTAACACATGCTCTTTCAGATACATGATAAAGTCGTGTGTGTGTGTGTGTGTGTGTCAGGAGCTGAACCGCATGAGGAGCGAGCTGCTGGTTCCAGGTTCCCGTCTGTCAGCGGCTCCATCTGGTGTTCCGGTGCTGCTGGTTCATCAGGCGGGTCGTGTGCGCGGAGAGGAGCGTCTGCACTGGGGCTCCGGCTGGGATCTGCTGCTGCCCAAGGGCTGGGGAATGGCATTCTGGGTCCCTCTGGTACGCACTGACACCCTTCATGTTCGTTCTGTCTTCTTCTGACATTGTTCATTTTGATCACATTTCTTATTTTTGTTAGTGGAATCAAGTGTAAAGACCCCAAGAACATTGTAAAATAGAGGTTTTGTACATTGTAAAATGGGGTCAATCTATCTTGAGTGGCCCAATGGAGGTTCCTGGATCATTGATCACCTCTATGTGTATTGGTATTGCATAACATGTATTTATTTATTTTTAAATTGCCCTTATTTTGGTGTTGATCTGTGGTGGAGACAGGAAGCTGACACTAGAGAGCATTGGAAAACTTTCAACAGGGACCTAAAAGAAATTGTGCACATGACACGACTGCTGTGGTTAAACCAAGTAAAATAATAAAACAAACTGGTGGTTTCGCAGCACCAATACATAGAGGTAATCACACAATAAAGGAAGAGCAAAAATGGTCAAGCAACCACTTGAGACATGGGCGTTGAAAGCAAAAAAATGTGGATGGGTCGTCCCCCAGAAACATGCCATTTCCTGTATTCTGGTGCCTTTTAATAAAATAATAGTTTTTATAGCCTAAAACAGTTACCACATACCTGGCAAGGTTTCCCAAAAATAAACAGTAACAAAAGTCTAGTAAGTTGTTTTGAACAAAGGCGGTCAATCCACAGTGACATTCAGCAGAAAGTTATGTGTGACACAAACACTAGATGGCGCAGTGATGCCGTGCTGCAGTCTCATGACTCTCAGCTGTGTGTGGGTCACAGTATATTACTGGCATCGAACACAGCTCAGCCAGTTATAATCAAGAACTGGAAGTGTCCCTTTTTATAACATGTGCTTTTATACTTTAGTCTGTTTACTGTCAGATAACTGTTAGCGTTATTATAACATAGTGAAAGTGTAATTCAGTGCTGCAATAAACACTACATGATGCCTTTAAAAGCAACAGGCGAACAAATGATGAACATTCACTAAAATTACCAGCTTGTTTAGTGACTGATATGATAAGATGATTTGTTTACGGAGTGCAGCAGGTGTGAGTAGTGAAAACACGCACTGGAGTTTCATTTATTAGGGCATTCCTCAAGTGGAATGGATTTGACTGATGTCATGACTGACCCAGCAGTGGGTGAGGGTTACACACAAAAATGGTGGTTTTAGACATTTTATATATTATGATCAGAGATCTCTTAAAGGATTAGTTCAGTTCAGAATTAAAATGTCCTGATAATTTACTCTCCTCCATGTCATCCAAGATGTTCATGTCTTTCTTTCTTCAGTGGAAAAGAAATGAAGGAAAACATTCCAGGATTTTTCTCCATATAGTGGACTTCACTGGGGTTCAACGGGTTGAAGGTCCAAATGTCAGTTTCAGTGCAGCTTCAAAGAGCTCTACATGATCCCAGACGAGGAATAAGAGTCTCATCTAGAGAAACCATCGGACATTTTCTAATAAAAATAAAATTTATATTCTTTTTAACTACAAATGCTCGTCTTGCACTGCTCTGTGATGCTCCACGCATGACGTAATCATGTTGGAAAGGTCACGCGTGACGTAGGCAGAAGTACCGATCCAGTGTTTACAAAGTGAACGTCAAAGACTAAGTCAAACGGCCTTTACAAAAAAAGGTAAAAACAACGATTTCGGACGATTTTGAAGTTGGAGCAGAAAATGAGATGGAGTTTTTTTGTGTGACCTTTCCAACTTTCCAAAATTATCAGGAATTTTACTTCTGAAGTGAACGAATCCTTTAATTCAGTTGTCTCCCTTGTTGTCGTGATCAACTGTACAGCGTTACTGATGCGGCAAAGACTGTCATAAAATACTTCACCGTTACGATCACAAGCCCAAAACCAGAGCAGAATGCGGTTATGATGTTGAATGAGATTTTGTTTTGCAGTCATTTTCTACATTTCAGTCTTAATCTCTTCACTTTATGCATTAAGCACACTTTTATTTTTGCTGAATTCTGAAGGAAGCTTCTGTGTAGTTTTTAATATGTGAAATGTTAAAATTGTCCACTAAAATGTTTTGAAATGTAAAAACAAAGTGAAGTTGGTGTGCTTTATAAGTGATCCAAACTCATCTGAACACTGTTTACTGTCGTCCTTGATCACTCCTGACCAGAACAAATCACAGGCTCCGTCTCAGATCAGAAAGCACTGGTGTTAAATCATGTGACGTCTCAGTTTGACGCCGCCTCACTTCAGTTCACACATCAGACGCTCATAATGATCTCCTGTCGTGTGTTTAATGCGTGTTCTGCAGGTGTATCGTGGCGTTCGTGTCGGCGGCCTCCACATGAGTATCAAACACTCCCAGTTCATGGGTCAGCCTCACTTCCCTCACGATTACCCAGACTGCCCTGCAGGAGTGCGCTTCCAGTCCGAGCAGGAGGCGGAGCTTCTAGAAAAGTTCAAAAGGTGGGAGAAATGTTGTTTTATGTGTATTTTGTGCACAATGTCTCCATGATAAATCATTTTCGCTGCTTTCAGACGTCCTCCATCAAAACGCACCAACTACATCAAACACGGTTGCCTGGCGCCGTTCCGTTGCCCCTGGCAACAGCTGACGGAGGAGTGGGAGGAGCTAGTGAATCTGAGCGCGGAGGAGACGGCGAGCGGCAGCGGAGACGGAGCGTCACACTTCACTGTTCTGAGGTCAGTTGCTCGTCCACGCTGAGAAGAGAGAGAGATTCGCTTTTATCTGTAGACTGTCACTAAACTGAGCGTGTACAGACTGAGTCATGTGACGTGTGTTGCAGGAGTCTGAAGGTGTTGCGTCAGCTGTCGGCGTGGTGTCGGCGCGTGTCGCGCAGGAACGCTAACCCCGCTGACCCGTGCGGCGGCCGCGGCGCTGCGGCAGGACTGGAGACGGAGTCTGGTGTGGGTGCGTGTGCGTCTGCTGAGTAAAGGCCAGCCGGCGCTGCACGCCGCCGTGTGCGTCCCGACGACCTCTGACCTCCAGCTGCTGCTTAAAGACGGACGGAGCAGCGGCCCGCAGGAGCCCCGACACAAAGACCACCTGAAGAACCTGCGTGAGCACAAGACTGACCCGGCGCGGCTCCTGCGGGGCGTGTGGCCGCAGCCTCTGCCCAGCGTCGTGTCCCACTGCAGCCGGCCGACGCTGGGCTGGGTTCAGCAGGGCGACTTCTCTCTGGCCGCCGGCCGCGGCGAGGCGCTGGCCTTCATCAGCGTGACCGGACTGCTGCACTCGCTCCTTCAGCAGCCGCAGGAACAGCGCGGCGTCGTCCTCCTGCGCAACCCCTCGTCTCTGCAGTACCGCTACGCTCAGATCTGCATCGACACATGAAGACTCGGCCTGTCACATGACTGCTCAGCGTGCATGTTCGTGATCTGTGTGATCAGATCGATGCGTGTCAGACTTCCAAGACCGTATGCTGAAACTTTTTACTTTTTTTTTTTTTTTTTCTTTCTTTTTTTCAAACTCTTTTTGTCATCGGAAGTTTGGATTGTTTTTTTTCTGCTGGGATTTGAGGGAGATTCGACTTGCTAAGACATTTAATTTTGTTTAAATACGGAGTTATGAACCAATGATGTTCAATTAAACTCCCTCTAGTTTCAGTTAATGTAAATCATGCGTCTTCCAGTACAGTAAAAATAAGTGCAAGTAAAAGTGTTTTACCTTCGTGAGATCTGATGATTTAACAGAGAGAGAGAGTGTGTGTGTGTGTGTGTGTGTGTGTGTGTGTGTGTGTGTGTGTGTGTGTGTGTCTCATGTTTTTCCTTCAGGCAAAGTATCAAACTCTGTTGTTTCATGTTACACTAGTTTATTAAAAAATCATAATGCTCCCAAAACACTTAGACAGTTATGCATTCAAAATGAACCCTTTTCTAAACTCAGTTAGACCTTCTCTCACACACACTCTCTCACACACACACACACTCACACACACACACACACACACACACACACACACACACACTCACTCACTCACTCACAGACTCACTCACTCACAGACACACTCTCCTCACACACACACACTCTCTCTCACACTCTCTCTCTCATACACACTCACACACACACACACACACACAGTGAGTGTTAGTTCCTCTGTTCCTCCTGCAGGTGGCGCTCTCTCTCTCTCTATGGCTCATCCTGCTGTATTTCGCTGTTGCAGGTTAATTTAGATGCCAGTTTTCCATATTTACTGTCGTCAGACTGCGGCTGCACTTTATCCGTACAACTTTTGCCTGAAACGCACAAACAGTCACTTATAACCGAATCCCTGACGGCTCGATCTCTGGAGCGTAATCAGGCGTTACTGAGAGATACCTGGAATCTGGCCCATGGAAATGAACACGCGGTCCATCTTGATTCTGGGACGAGCTCTTGCAATCAGGAACACTCCAGTAAATGCCAGCAGACACCTGAACGACACACACACACACACACACACACACTTCAAGGATTAGTTCACTTTCAAATGAAAATTAGCCCAAGCTTTACTCATCCTCAAGCCATCCTAGGTGTACTCTCTTCTTTCTGATGAACACAATCAGAGAAATATTAATAAATATCCTGATGCACCTAAGCTTTATAATGGCAGTGAACGGCATCAACGAGTGTGAAGCTGAAGAAAGAGTCTCCATCCATCATAATAAAGACCTTCTGAAGTGAAGCGATGAGTTTGTGTAAGAAAATATCCATATTTAACAAGTTATGAAGTAAAATATTTAGCTTCCGCCAGACTGCCTTCCGTATTCAACTTACGAAAAACAACTGGCGTCACGTCAGTTATACTTTCACTGCCATTATAAAGCTTATGTGTGTCAGGATATTTATTAATATAACTCTGATTGTGTTCATCAGAAAGAAGAAAGTCATATACACCTAAGATGGCTTGAGGGTGAGTAAAGCTTGGGCTAATTTTCATTTGAAAGTGAACCTCAAACCTCAAATATACCAGATATTGTTATAAATAGTAATCTTCAAGAAACACTCACCCGACCACAAACATGATGATGTGTATTATAGATAAACCATAAAATTCTTCATAAAATAAAATGCCTAGGAATACAAAAACCATTTGTTAGGCATTTTTGTGTTTCCAGGGAGGAACAAAACCCGTTTAAACACGACTGACCGGCAACGATGGCGCTGGCGGTGAAGAAAACGTAGTTGATGGGCACAATCTCAGTGGCGTCGAACAGCTTCATGGCCTGATTCAGAAACCTGAAAGAGACGAACAAGATTCTTCAGATTTAATACAGAGAAGCGCACGTGTGTAAATGAAGGGTCGGACGCACTTGATCTGGAAGGCGCAGGACGTGACCATGATGATGAACATGATGTAGAAGATGGGATAGGTCAGCTGCAGGTGACTTCCACGGATCGTCTCCGTGATCATTCCTGAAACGGCCTTCACTGAGATCACCGTCACTGACGCTGAAACAAACAACATCAGGATAATTATGAAACTAGACACAAATACAAAAGTACTTCTATTCTGAATCTGATAAATGATCATATTTTTAAACCAACTTCTGTTGGATCTCAGGCCTCTTTTATTTCCAACTAAAATCTCACAAAACAGATTTACATTTTCTCCATCAGCTGATGGTTGTGAGTGAAGACTTGATTGAATAACCAGCGCTCTTTCTCATCATCTTCAGCGAGAGCAGAATCTGTTCTTACCGAGTAACGCCACCAAGATCATCATGATTACGATGTGTTTCACGTTCCTGCACTTATAGAAATACATCAGGACAGCGAAGAGAATCGCTTCAAACAACTGCAGAGAGACAGACAGATGAAAGATTCGCTCGTCATTCATATGAAAGCGGTTTGTGTTTTTGTCACTTTTCTAATGGCTTCTTGTATAACGTGATTGGTCGGATGTATGCTGTATCTCGACATACTCACAAAGTAAATAAGGAACTGCCAGCTGACCAGCGAACGCTCCACCATATTGGCCGTCACATGAGGGGACGAATGAGGGGCGAAGGTCACCAGACAGTAGGTGCCTATCAGAGCTAAAGCACCTCCTGTGAAAGAAAACACCTTTATTACAAGAGCTTCAACCTGAGCTTGATGTGTTCATCTTACATTATTGCTGGAATTGACAATGCTGCAAACTCTAACTTCAACATGAGGTGTGAAAGAGAATCTGATCTCACCGAGGATATCTGAAGCTCGTAACGTTTCCTTGAGGAACACCACAGAAATAACAGCACTCGCTGAAAGAAGGAAACAGAACCAACTTTACACGCTTTTAAACACCATTCAAAGAGTAAAATACCTGACCGACTGTGTCGTGATTTACCGATGACAGACACACAGCCGAGAGGAGCGATGAGCGACGCCGGAGCGAATCCATATGCAGCAAAGTTTCCCAGCTCTCCCAAACCCATGAGCAGGATCCCACACCACCACAGACGGCTGGTGTAGTACGGCTTCGTCCCTCGCTGAGACTGACGCATGTGCGTGTATTTCTGCACAAACACCAGCAAAGAAACACTAAACCACCAAAACACTGAGAAGAGTGTTTGTTTGTGAGTGTGTGTGTCCATGAGACTGAGATTCACCTGGATATTTAAGGAGATGCTGATGAGAAAGTTTCCACATACTGCAATGCAAATCCCCACGATATAAACCTACAAACACAAACATACAATTTGAACATGCATCGAAACAAATGACTATAATATTCTTCTAAATCGTTTAGAATGGATGATGGGCATCCAGGGGACGACCTTTCCTCCTATCTAAAAGAAAGACTTATTGTTAATTTAGGCGAGTTCTTCTACATCAGCTCAGATGCAGTGTGGTGTCCCTCAAGGGTCAGTTTTAGGACCCTTGTTATTTTCATTGTACATGCTTCCCCGGAGCTTTACTTTTCAGAAATACAGCATATCTTACCACTGTTATGCAGACGATTCCCAATTTTATTTCCCAGTTGGTATAGACAAGAATTGTTCTTCAGAGAATGCCTTAAATTGCTTCAGAGATATTAAACATTGGCTGGCAAATAATGTCTTACAATTAAATGAGAGCAAAACCGAAGTCTTGAGTTTAGGTTCCTCTTTGTCTTGCTTACCCGACCCAGTTGCCCAGTTAGATCTGTTGTTGTTGAACGTACGAGTGATTTTTGACTAATCTTTATTTTTCAATAAGCAGATCAGTGCTGTTGTCAAGAATAGTTTTTACTACCTGAGATCGACTGCTAAAATAAAGCATTTTCTTTACCGTACTGACTGGGAAATTGTGATCCACTCACTTATTTCATCAAGATTAGACTACTGAAACTCATTGTATATTGGTCTGCCCCAAACAGTCAGTCAGGCTGTTAACAGGGTTAAGAAAGAGGGATCACATTTCCCTACACCGGCTCCTGTGAAGTTCAGGGTTGATTTTAAAATTCTCAGGTCTTCTGTCCAACTGCTTTTAAAGGTTCCTCTTGCCGTTATAATCAAAGGGTAACCGCGCTTTTCTGTGATAGGTCCTAAACTATGGAATACTCTTCCTTTCCATGTGAGGTCATCTTCGTCGCTAGCCGTTTTTTAAATCTTCTTTAAAAACATTTCTTTTTTTCTGTGGCTTTCGGATAGATTGCTGAATAGTTTTTGAAGCTGATAAAATCTGAATGTTGTTTAAATATTTTGATTGTTTTATATTTAATAGTTAATTATTATTATTATTTTTAATCTTGCTTGATCTGTAAAGCACTTTGGGTCAACTTCTGTTGTTTTTAAATGTGCTATAGAAATAAAAGTTGACTTAACTTCCACACTGCAGACAAACTGTAGCAGAGAGACACTGAATTCACAGCTGTAGTGCTGGAGTTTGAGTTTAATCTCAGATTAGAGGCTTTACTTTGAGTTTAATGTCAGATTAGAGGCTTTACTTTGAGTTTAATCTCAGATTAGAGGCTTTACTTTGAGTTTAATCTCAGATTAGAGGGTTTTAGCTGTAGTTTGAGTTTAATGTCAGATTAGAGACTGTTTAGCTGTAGTTTGAGTTTAATCTCAGATCAGATGCTGTAGTTTGAGTTCAATCTCAAATTAGAAGCTTTACTTTGAGTTTAATGTCAATTAGATGCTGTAGTTTGAGTTTGATGTCAGATTAGAGGCTGTAGTTTGAGTTTAATGTCAGATTAGAGGCTTTAGTTTGAGTTTAATCTCAGATTAGAGGCTGTTTTAACTGTAGTTTGAGTGTAATTTCAGGTTAGATGCTGTAGCCTACACTGTTAATTTTGTACCTCCATCCTGGATCTTCACTTGTAGTTCCCACAAGGCATGTAAAGAGAGTGGATAACCACATTCACAAACACACTGTACAAGTGAAAAGAACAACAGACACAACTTCAACACAACTGTGCGCATGTTCATCTCTCCGACGCAGCTGTTCAGAGCTCTGTGATCAGAGGAGCGTATATACAGAATTACATGTATCATATCTCATACATGACACATAACCATGAATCTGTCTGAGACAAAAAAACAAAAAACAAAGTGAAATCCCTTACAGAGAATCAAAACTGCTGAAAAGCCATGTAACAAATACTTTTGACTTCCATAGAGAAAACATGCAGAAAGACAAATCATCAGAAGAAATTTAATATAGCCTATATATAAAGCTGAGTAAACAACCTGACATCAAAAATTAACAGTATTTGACAATAAGCAACCGCTCAACAGGCCATATAACTAACAAGACTAACAAGGCTCAGTCCACACTTATTATTAAAAATAACAGCAGTTATGAGTAGAAATACATACGGTTTCTCCGGTACAGGAACAAGAGGCAGTGCTGGGACTTTCTGTGTGTGTGTGTGTGTGTGTGTTCATGCTTACAGGACTCTTTGTGCAGGGCAGGACAATAGTGTTCTGTGAGTGAGTGTGAGTTGCAGGCGGTCAGTGCTGTGCTGGACGGACAGTAGATCTATTATCTTACATTACAGCACATTCTTGCATGCTAACACACTGAGAATGTGTGTTTAAATGTGGGATTGTAAAGTTTAGAGTAACAGAAGTGGCATTTGAAACAAAAAATGGCCAACATTACAACATTACAAATAAAAAATGTCTCATTATCATCTTAAAGATAAAGATAAGTTTGTTTAAAGATAGAAAAAAGTAAAAGCATATTTTTCCCCCTCCCGAAGTATTAATATTTACAGAAAAAGCTGGTCTTCTCAACATGCTGCTGATGGTTAATATCGAGATTTACATTAATTCATTTTCCATGTACTTTGATCCAGACGTGTTTTTGGTAATATTACTACACAAAAAAAGCCCTGAGATGCTCCACCCTGACTATGATCATGACATAAACACAGAGAATGAGATGCTCGTTTGATAAATACATGATCCACTTGTTGTCTGTCAGTAGACACGCCCATCATGACACTGGAGGACATCCAGCAGAGCTGAGCGAAAGTCATCAGCGTTTTCACATTTTGAACTGTTTTTGTTTCATGCACACATTCGTCATCTGCGGGATTCTGTGTCGTCACTGTCGTGCACGCGCCTGCAGCTCTGCGCGTGTAGAGAAACGCTGGAATATCGCGGTGAGTTTATGCCGATCTAAATCGCCTCACATATTACTCATATCCGTAGAAACGACATGTGAATTAGAAACGTGTTTAGAGCGGAATCGCCGCGCTCGGTTTACCGGGAGCTGCTCGTGCTTCATGTGTCAGATGAAATGTTTCTGTGAGGAAATCTGCTTCGATGGAGATGAAATGGTGCTCAGTCCTGTGTGTGTGTGTGTGTGTGTGTGTGTGATATCTGCAAATGGTTTTCTCATGTTTGCACCGTGTGTTTGTCCCCAGATGCCTGCTGAAACTCACAGTGACAGACTGTTTTCCTCAGTCATGACGGGTCAGAGCGCCTGTGCTCCAGAGGAGGGCGCTATACGCATCAACGTCGGAGGCTTCAGGCGTCGACTGCTTTCCAAGCGACTCTCTCGCTTCCCCGAGACGAGGCTTGCGCGCTTGCTGAGGTGTCGCTCCAAAGAGTCCATCCTCGAACTGTGCGACGACTACGACGACTCCGAGAAGGAGTTCTACTTTGATCGTAATCCAACGCTCTTCCCTTACGTCTTACACTTCTACAACACGGGGCGGTTGCACGTTATGGATGAACTCTGCGTCTTTTCCTTCAGTCAAGAAATCGAGTACTGGGGCATCGACGAGCTGTTCATCGACTCGTGCTGCAGCGGCACCTTCCACTGCCGCAAGATGGAGCCCGACGAGACGGACTGGGACGACAAGAGCGAAGAGGGAAGCACCGCTTCGTCTTTTGACGAGATCCTGGAGTTCTACAGCGACGCCGGTAAATTCGACAAGCAGCTGCTGGGAAGCGTCCGCCGGAAGATCTGGCTGATGCTGGACAATCCTGGCTATTCGCTCCCCAGCCGCCTCATCAGTATCTTCTCCATCCTGGTCCTGTTGGGCTCCATCGCCACCATGTGTTTGAACAGCATGAGTGAGTTCGCGCTGCTGGACGGTGACGGCCGGCCCCGTGAGGACCCTCGCTTCGAGGCCGTGGAGCACTTGGGAATCGGGTGGTTCACGTTCGAGCTGCTCGCCAGATTCGCCGTGGCGCCGGACCTCCTCCGTTTCTTCGCGCACCCGCTGAACCTGATCGACCTGGTGTCTATCTTGCCTTTCTACCTGACCTTGGTCATTGACCTGGTGGCGGAGAGCAGCCCGGCGCTGGCGAACCTGGGTCGAGTCGCGCAGGTGCTGCGGCTGATGAGGATCTTCCGCATCCTGAAGTTGGCGCGTCACTCCACGGGCCTGCGGTCGCTGGGCGCCACGCTCACAAACAGCTACAAGGAGATCGGGCTGCTGCTGCTGTATCTGGCCGTCGGCGTGTCCTTCTTCTCCGTCATGGCCTACACCGTGGAGAAGGAGGACAACGAGGGATTGAACACCATCCCGGCCAGCTGGTGGTGGGCGACGGGTGAGCATGACCACCGTGGGCTACGGAGACGTGGTTCCAGGCTCCGTCGTGGGCAAACTGACGGCCTCGGCCTGCATCCTGGCGGGAATATTAGTCGTCGTGCTTCCGATCACTTTGATATTTAACAAGTTTTCTCTGTTTTATAAGAGACAGAAACAGCTGGAGATCATCATGCGGAGCTGCGACTTCGATGGGGGAATGAAGGAGGCTCCGTCTGTCAATCTGAGGAATTATTACGCTCATAAAGTCAAGACACTGATGGCCAGTCTGTCCAACATGAGCCGCAGTTCCCCCAGCGATCACAGTCTGAACGTCTCTCTGCATTAGACTGTGCTGACGTCACTGCGGCGAGATGATCAGTGTGTGAATCGGCATCTTCTCCTGGGCTTTCTCCTCATTGTCCAGCTCATTGGTTGGAGGGAACAGCAGGTGTACAGTATATCGGTGGAAGCTGTCGGTCTCATGGGTTCAGGAGGATTTCTGTGCGTCTGCTGGACTTTGCTTAGCACTGAATCTCCTCCGACTGTCACTATATATTTGCATGTTTTTCTGTATCACTGTTGTTCAGTAAGGAAAAACAATTGTAGTGACCAGAATTAGTAGTACTGAGAAGCATCTGTAAATGTGACAAATCCATCTGAAATGTGAGGAGCTGAACTTTGAAATGAATGATTTTCAGTGAAGTTTTGTTGCTGTAAAGTTCTGTAAAGGTGATGATACGCGGGGCAACTTTTTAAGCAATGTTGCTTGGGCACTTTCCCATTCAAACTGAAGATAGAAAACTGTTGTCAATAGGAAAGTGCCCAAGCAACATCACTCAAAAAGTTGCCCTGTGTATCATTACCTTGAGGTAAACAAATTTTTCTATTTCTGGGTATGAATGGGCACAAACGTATTTGTTACTGTGTGGATTTGTGTCATATTTCTAGCTCATAATTTTCTTTTCCCTTTACTTAAAGAAAATGAATCCTGTTTTTATGACTGTTAAGATTTTTTGTATTATGACATTATTATTTATTTAGTGTGTGTGTGTGTGTGTGTGACCTGCAAACTCAATTACTGCTGAAAAATAGATGGCCACGTCACAAACTGTCAACTATAATGGGAAATATAAATGTTTATATATATATTGTAAAGGATGTTTGTGTCAAGGTTGTACTGCTTTAAACTGTAACAAATTGTAAAAATACTGTTGCACGGATGAGAATCTATTGAAAACCATAATTTAAAATAATGGCAATTACAAGAAACTAAAGCACATTGTCTGGATGCATTACAGTAATTACAGTGTTTCTTTTGCATTATAGTAATAATGATTATTGTCATGAAGATAATCTTACTGCTCTTAGTGGAAAAATATCTTAATGGCTCTGAAAATAGGCTTAATTTTCTTTATGAAAAATATTCTTTTGACTGAGTTGAAATGTGACCTGGACAGATGATCTGCCACTTGCCCTGTTCACTAGCTAGTCTACCTGAAGCGGTGCGTGATCTGGTTCTCATGTGGATCTGGTTCTCGTGGGAGAGCCGCCATGACGATGAGCGCCGTTCCCTTGGAAACACGCTTTCTGATTCCTCTGCTCAGAGTGTTTCTGTCGCAACTGTAAAAACTGATTTAAACTGCAGCTTTGTTCATATTAAATCATATATGGACATAATTTTAGTGACACAATATCACTTATATTTTATTGTTGTATATTATGCTTTTATAATGAGCCGTTTACAGGACTGTAAAATCTTCACGCTCCGCTGATGATGAACAGGTTGTTTCCAGAGTCTCCTGATGAAGATCTGAGAGGAAACAGAGAACTGAACTGTTCCTGTCACTGCAGTCCAAACAGTGCAGGGCATGATGGGTACCTCTTCATTACTGATGACACTGTGCATGTGAACATTGACTCATCTCATCTCATCTCATCTCATTCTCTGTCCTTTAGCTTTATTAATGATCAGTCGGACACTGTCTCCATCTGTTGGTGAGAAGATGCAGCACAGGAACAGTGTCTTCAGCTGCACAGAGGAAAAAAGGTAAAAACCATCAACAGAATAAATGAGCCTGCGTATGTTTCACAGTTAAACATCTGAACTAGCTGGACTGGCATCAGTCACAGTTTAACTGGAAGCTCATCCCTTTTTTTATTATTTAACTGATAACCGTTAGTTTGTCACAGTAAGATGAAACAGTATTTGATCCTGTGGATGAAAACAAAACACTTTTGCAATGTATTAAATTCCAGTCATTTCCTTTGTAACTCCTTCAGTGACTCTTGAGCAGATAAGATATGCTAAAATCTATCAGTCATATTTATCATTTTAATTAATTCCTTTTTTTTTCAAAGCCAGGATTCCCACAGTCTTGGAAAACCTGGATATACGGATATGGATCATTTTAAAAGTGTGATTTAGTTTTGGGAAATTCATGAAACTTTCTATAATGAAGTGCAAATGAGTCTACTGTATATTTTTGGTCCATTTTGCAGAATGAGAACGCAGAAGCAGAAAAAAATAAGTAACTTTTTAAATTTTTTTAAAACTTTTTAAATCCTTAATTTTTATTTTATATCTTGCAATTCTGACTTTATTTCTCACAATTTCGAATGTATAAGAATCAAGTCAGCATTGCAAAATTTAAACTCACAATTATGTTTTACATTTTTTCTATTCAGTGCGTAAACAAGCTTCCATAAGAATGACTGTACATTTTCACTTGTGAATCAATGAAGACCTAAACAGAAGTTCGGGGGGATCGAGCTCATCTAATCTTTCTATTGACCAGAGCATATATCCGGTGTCAGCTGCTTCAACATTCCTTCACCTCCATACTAAAGGAGCAAAAAACAGGGATGTGACATCATACTCTGACCCTCGACACACTCGCTCACACTCTCAATGTTTCGCCCCTAGATGACGAGCACAGGCATGCAGTGATGCAGGACCTGATGGGTCCCCTGATGCAGCTCTGCCTGGAGGCCCTGCTGGGAGAACGGCCACAGCTGCTCGATGGAAAGCAGGTGTGTGTGTGTGTGTTGTGTGTTGTGAGACCAGCAAACTCAATTAGTGCTGAAAAATAGATGACCACATCACACACTCATCTGAACTTCTCATCTGAACCCATCATGTCTGCCCAGCTCCACGATACATGCTCAGATGGAGTGTTTTGATGAACTGTAAGTGAAAGTTGTGTGTGTGAATGACACTTAAGCTGTCTTAAGGCTGACGTTAATCATATCAAACGTCACCGCATGTTCTCATGATTTCTGGCAGCAAAAATGTGAAAGTAGAACAGAAGAATCAAATGCAGATAGTGACGTGCTCAAACCTCAAGCATAAGTGTTAAAGATGAGACATTTCTCAAAATATCTTCTTTTGTGTTCCACTGATGTTTCTGTCGTCCTTGATATGTTTCTGTAGTTCTGCAGGTGTTTCTCTATTTCTGCGGATGTTTCTGTCGTCTTGATAGTTCTGCAGGTGTTTCTCTATTTCTGCGGATGTTTCTGTAGTTTTGTGGGTGTTTCTCTATTTCTGTGGATGTTTCTGTAGTTCTGTGGATGTTTCTGTGGTTGTTTCTCTATTTCTGTGGATGTTTCTGTAGTTCTGTTGTGGTGTTTCTGTAGTTCTGTGGGTGTTTATTTCTGTATGTTTCTGTAGTTATTGGATGTTCTGTAGGTGGAGTTTCTGTAGTTCTGTGTTTCTGTATGTTCTGTGGATGTTCTGTAGTTCTGTGGAATTCTGTTTCTCTGTGTGTGTTTCTATTCTGTGTTTCTGTGTCTGTGGATGTTTCTGTAGTCTGCTGTGGGTGTTTCTGTAGTTCTGTGATGTAGTTCTGGGTGTTTCTCTATTTCTGTGGATGTTTCTGTAGTTCTGTGGATGTTTGTAGTTAGGCGGTGTTCTTCTGTGATGTTTATGTAGTCTGTGGATTTTTTTGTAGTTCTGCGGAGTGTTTCTGTAGTCTCTGTACGGGTGTATTTGTAGTTCTGCGGGTGTCTGTCGTGTTTTTCTGTGGGGTTTCTGTCGTTCTGTAGTGTGTTTTCTGCGGATGTTCTGCTGTGGATGTTTCTGTAGTTTGCAGGTTTGTTCTTTAGTTCTGTAGTTCTGTGGATCTGCGGGTGTTTCTGTAGTTCTGCGGGTATTTCGGGTGTTTCTGTGTTCTGTGGTTTGGTTTCTGGTTCTGTAGTTTGCGGGTGTTTCTGTGTTCTGTAGTCGCTGTAGTTCTGCGGGTGTTTCGTAGTTCTGGCGGGTATTTCTGTATTCTGTTCTGCTGCGGTGTTTCTGTCGTTCTGTAGTTCTGCGGGTGTTTCTGTAGTTCTGCGGGTATTTCTGTAGTTCTGCGGGTGTTTCTGTCGTTCTGTAGTTCTGCGGGTGTTTCTGTAGTTCTGCGGGTATTTCTGTAGTTGCGGTTGTTTCTGTTCTGTTTGTGTTCTGTGGGGGTTTTTGTCGTCGGGGGTGTCGTGTGGGGGTTTTGTCTGGGGGGGTTTTGTCGTTCTGTGGGGGTTTGTTTTGTGGGGGTTTTTGTCGTTCTGTGGGGGGTTTTGTCGTTCTGTGGGGGGTTTGGACGTTCTGTGGGGTTTTTGTCGTTTCTGTGGGTGGTGTTTCTGCGTTCTGTAGTTCTGCGGGTATTTCTGTAGTTCTGCGGGTGTTTCTGTCGTTCTGGGGGGTTTGTCGTTCGTGGGGGGTTTGTGTTCTGTGGGGTTTTTGTGTCTGTGGGGGGTGTTTGTCGTTCTGTGGGGGTTTCTGTGGGGTTTTTGTGTTTGTGGGTCTGTTTGTAGTTTGGGTGTGTCTGCGGGTGTTTCTGTCGTTCTGTGGGGGTTTTTGTCGTTCTGTGGGGGGTTTTGTCGTTCTGTGGGTGTTTCTGTCATTCTGTGGGCGTTTCTGTAGTTCAGCAGAGATGCCAGATGTTTCTGTAGGTCTGCGGGCGTTCCTGTTGTTCAGTGGGTGTTTCTGTCATTCTATGGCTGTTTCTGTAGTTCTGCGGGTGTTTCTGTCGTTCTGTGGGGGTTTTTGTCGTTCTGTGGGTGTTTCTGTCGTTCTGTAGTTCTGTGGGTAGTTCTTTGGTCGTTCTGGGGGTTTCTGTCATTCTGTGGGCGTTTCTGTAGTTCAGCAGAGATGCCAGATGTTTCTGTAGGTCTGCGGGCGTTCCTGTTGTTCAGTGGGGGGTGTTTCTGTCATTCTATGGCTGTTTCTGTCGTTCTGTGGGTGTTTTTGTTGTTTTGCGGGTGTTTCCTGTGGTTTCAGTGCGTTACTGTGTTGTTGTTGCTGGAGTGTTTGGATGGTTGGATAATGAAAAGAGTCTATCGTCTGTCATTGATACGGCTCTAGATGTGGCTTAATTTCCACTGTTTGCTTTATTTTGTTGTGCTCCAGAGAGCTGCTGCAGTAAGATGATCACCACTCAATCATTCTGAGGAAGTTCTTGAACTCATTCTTACATAACTTACATAACATAACTTGACTGTAGGTGTCCATCAGCACAATCAGCTGTCCAGCATTTATCAAACTTGATTCTTATGTAGATTTAATATCAATTACTTGAATACTTTTACAGGAGGATTTTTTCTTTGACTTTGACTTTATTATATGTGCAAGTTAGAGGTGGACACAATGTGCGTCACTGTTTTGTGTGTGAGAAACTGTGTGTGTGTGTGTGTGTGTGTGTGTGTCTGCACGAGTGTGTGTGTGCTGGGCTCTGATTTAGGGATCAGACTGGTTAATCACAGAGCATGAGTGGAATGAACGCAGCAGCTACACAAACACACTCAGCGCAGGAAATGATGTGTGTGTCTGTGAGCGTGTGCTCTCATACAGGAGCAAATAGGAGTAAGGTTTATATGTGTGTTGTCATTTATTGAGCTTCAAATGATGATGATGATGATGATGATGATGATGAAGGTGTAATGCTGAAGGACATGTGTAGCGTGTATCTGAAGGTTTCAGACATGTGAATCCCTGCTGCATACTAGAACAATCTCTCTGAGGGCCTGAAATAGCAGTGCAGACACTGGCTGGTGTTAACTAATTAGTGCTCATTAACCCATCGTCTGTCTGTCCTGTCTGTGGCCTCTGCAGTTCCTTCCATTTGCCATTGGAATATTATGTACTTTAAATTAAATATTACATCTGCGAGGCACCTTTTTATGAAGCAAATCTTTACATATTACTTGAAATAAAATCAAAGACAAGTTAATAAAAAAAATCACCATTACATTAGCGCCACTTGGTTTTGCAACATTCGTTCTGTTAGTTGAACCAAACCGTTTGTCACAGATGATTAAGAGATTTCACTTAGAATTCCTATTTTGTCAAATGTGAATTCTGAGTGAAATCTCTTAATTATCTGTGACAAATGGTAGAATAATCGTAAAAACATAACTGCTCTCTGTGAATCTCTGAATTGTGGCACGTTTAATCTGAATGGATGCGTTTGGCTTGTCCACTGTCTCGCACTGAATTGTGGGAATGTGTTAGCGGGACATGAGTGTGAAAGACAGAAGTGTTGTGAGTGGTTCTGCCCGTATCTTTGGGCTGCGCCCGTCTGCTATCAGTGCAGATAATCAAGCATTTGTGGAGAGTCTCTCTGACCCTGAGAACACACACCTAATGCCTTTATAATGCAACCTTTTACCAAAGCAGCCTTTGTCCTAAACACACACACACCAGTCAAGGTGACACGATATGATCCTCATTAGACGTCCAGAGGGACATTAGTGCTCGTAATGCCTTCCTAACACACACACACACTCGGAGCTCATTCTCCAAACTCCTATAGCAACATGAGTCTGTCTGCGCTAATCACACACACCTTCTGCCACAGCAGCGTCGTTTATGGCCAGCAGAGACAGACAGACAGACAGAGCCTCAAATGAGGGCGAGCGTGAGGGCCCGTATGGCGTATTTGTGCCCCGGTTAGCCATTGTGACGCCAGTGGCGTCGTAGGGGCCGTGGGTCTCAGCGCCGATGGAGCCTGTGATACGTGCCATTATCTTATCAGTGTCATCAGCGCAGCGGGAGAATTGACAAGCTAACGATAAGACGTGTTTTATTCTCCAGGATAATGCAGCTCTAACGCAGTGAACACACTCACATGGAGTCGTAATGATGTTGAAGATGATTAGTGACGTTCGGAGCACATAGAGGGCGCCAAACCGCTGGTGTTTGCTCTCCTGCAGTCATCAAACTTCCTGAGAGAGAGAGACAATCCCACATTAGATCTCTGAAATTCTCAGTTTGATCTCCTGTACAGCCATGAGATTAAATGGAGGAAATGTGGAGACTTCGCATCCATTTTATAGCTCTATATTCTTAAGGCCTGTTCAGACCAAGGACTGTAACATTTATAACTATAACAATAATGATAAATATATCAATTTAAAGATTATTCTAAATGTAAAAGAAAAGCAGAGTCCACACAGTTCAGTTCAGAATTAAAATTTTCTGATAATTTACTCACCTCCATGTCATCCAAGATGTTTATGTCTTTCTTTCTTCAGTCGAAAAAGAAATGATGGTTTTTGAGGAAAACATTCCAGGATTTTTCTCCATATAGTGGACTTCACTGGGGTTCAATGGGTTGAAGGTCCAAATGTCAGTTTCAATGCAGCTTCAAAGGGTTCTACATGATCCCAGATGAGGAATACGAGCCTTATCTAGCCACCTTCCTAATATTGTGTTGTGTTTGCTGCCAAAACAGCCCTGACCCGTCGAGGCATGAACTCCTCTAGACCCCTGAAGGTGTGCTGTGGTATCTGGACCAAGATGTTAGCAGCAGATCCTTTAAGTCCTGTAAGTTTGTGAGGTGGATCCTCCATGGATCGGACTTGTTTGTTCAGCACATCCCACAGATGCTCGATTGGATTGAGATCTGGGGAATTTGGAGGCCAAGTCAACACCCTAAACTCGATGTTGTGCTCCTCAAACCATTCCTGAACCATTTCTGCTTTGTGTCAGGAGCATTATCCTGCTGAAAGAGGCCACAGCCACCAGGGAATACCGTTTCCATGAAAGGCTGTACATGGTCTGAACAATGCTTAGGTAGGTGGTACGTGTCAAAGTAACATCCACATGGATGGCAGGACCCAAGGTTTCCCAGCAGAACATTGCCCAAAGCATCACACTGCCTCCGCCGGCTTGCCTTCTTCCCATAGTGCATCCTGGTGTCATGTGTTCCCCAGGTAAGAGACGCACACGCACCCGGCCATCAACGTGATGTAAAAGAAAACGTGATTCATCAGACCAGGCCACCTTCTTCCATTGCTCCGTGGTCCAGTTCTGATGCTCACGTGTCCACTGTTGGCTCTTTCGGCGGTGGACAGGGGTCAGCATGGGCACCCTGACTGGTCTGCAGCTATGCAGCTCCATACGCAACAAACTGATGCACTGTGTATTCTGACACCTTTCTATCAGAACCAGCATTAACTTCTGGAGCAGTTTGAGCTACAGGAGCTCGTCTGTTGGATCAGACCACACGGGCCAGCCTATGCTCCCCACGTGCATCAATGAGCCTCGGCGCCCATGACCCTGTCGCCGGTTCACCACTGTTCCTTCCTTGGAGCACTTTTGATAGATACTGACCACTGCAGACCGGGAACACCCCCACAAGAGCTGCAGAAGAGCTGCATTCGTCTAGCATCACAATTTGGCCCTTGTCAAACTCGCTCAAATCCTTACGCTTGCCCATTTTTCCTGCTTCTAAAGGTAATGATACACGGGGCAACTTTTTGAGCAATGTTGCTGGGCAATGTTGGGAACTTTTCCATTGAGAATGGGCAACAAATTTCTATCTGAATACTTCAGATCGAAATTTGTTGCCCATTCTCAGTGGGAAAGTGCCTAAGCAACATCGCTCGGGAACATTGCTCAAAAAGTTGCCCCGTGCATCATCACCCAAACACATCAACTTTGAGGACAAAATGTTCACTTGGTGCCTAATATATCCCACCCACTAACAGGTGCAGTGATGAAGAGATAATCAGTGTTATTCACCTGTTAGTGGTCATAATGTTATGCCTGATCGGTGTAGTTATCGGTATAATTATCGTTCTTGGTGTGAACGGGCCTTAACTCAGTACAGCTGCTTTTGTTTGTTTTTGTTTCTCTTAAGCTGCTGAACTAAAGCTATATGGCCTTCCCACTGACTGTCACTTTAAGAGCTGACAGTCCAAGAGTTTTTTTCACCCATCTCTAGCATGCATTTCTTTCTCAGAAGTATTTTATATCTTTATATATAAGTTGATACTTTGCTGTGGTAGGCACACAGTCCAGCATTGTAGTTTGTTTAAAACAGCCTTTCACTGATGGTGTCGATGCGTGTGTACGTCAGTGTTGTTCAGCAGGTGACGGCGTCCTCTCAGTAGCTGCGCTTTAGCTCTCTTTCCTTTGCACTGCATGGCCGTCGGTCCCAGGATGAGCTGGAAATAAAGCGCAGCCCCTCCCTGCCGGGAATCTTTTCCCAGCTTTATTACGAGCAAAGGTCTGCAGCAGCTGGCACAGCGAGGTCCGCCCGCTCTATCTTATCTCCCATCGGCCATAAACACTCCACTGAGAGGAGCAGCGAGAGACAGCGGAGCAGAACATCTTCTTTTCTGACCTTCACACATTTTGAGACTCAATAGAAACATTCGGCTCTGGAGGAGGAGTGAACGACAGGACGGTTCACTTTAGTGTCATTCTGCTTATCTGATTACATTCATGCAAAGTCACGTGTGCCTCAAATCCACTTACCATTGACAATAACCACATTATTTTGTGGTCTTCTTATATCTTAGGGTCACTAGAAAAGTTAATTGCATCCTTTACATTTATGAAAAGCGTGCTGATTTGCTGCAGTTCCTGTAGAATCGAGCGTTCAGTGAACGTGACTCAGATCTTAAATGTTTGAAAACGTTAATACTGTTCACTGGTAGCAGGATTTTACTGGGCCATCTTGCCATTTAATCACCAATTAACTACTGTAAACTGTTATCTTTGGGAAAGACACACCTTTGAACACTATCGTGGATCAGCAGTGAGTGACAGCAGGTGATAAAACCATACAGTGAGAGAGGAAAGCTGTGAGCGGAAGATGTGCTGTGACGCGCAGGAGTGAACGAGGGTAGTGCAGGGTTCGTGAGCGGGGCCATTAGCCGTCTAGGGGAGAATAAACTGAGGGTGCTTCAGTATAAACCTGAGCATTCCAGATGGAATGACGGATATGGATCTCACAGTGGAAAAGGTGTATACCTGGATTCCAGCTGTTGGCTACTCTAAAAGTTGTGCGACATGTTGTTCGTCAGTTTAATTTGATGGAATTAGATGATGTATGGATTACGGGATGTTTGAAGGGTGTGTGTTTTGAGTTCTGTAACTGGGTTTACGCGGTCAATAACCTAATTGTAGCTTATGGGTCATAAGCGAGGTGTGTTTATGGCTGTGTCTCTGAATGCTCGGGGCACTCCCACAATATGTATAGAAGGCAAGAAGTGTTAAATCACAAAGAGCAACACATGTTAGTGAATTTACGGACTTGGGAATGTGGGAGTAAACGGACGTAGCTTGAACAGTGCATGCTATGATTTTGGGAAACGCGTGCTGTTCGTACTCAGCTACCCCAGGTGCAAAGCACCCATACCTGTGAATGACCATGCGATGGACGAGCCCGGAAATGCTCTCGGCCCACTGGGGAGGGTTTTGAGTGGGCACTGCGTGGCGAAGCAAAGAGATGTTGTCCAAAAAGAAACCAGAAACGCCATTAAAAAGGTCTCGCTGCAGGTACGTAGTGAGTGTGACACGAGACATCGTGTCTCGTAAAATAACAGCGCAGCAGTCTCGCCCTATGTAGCGAGAGGAGCGAAACAGCTTGGCCTTAGAGGCGCGTTAGCAATCCGCTCTCATGATCCAGTTTCAGCTTCAGTCCGGTCACAAAGTCTCAGCAGGTCCAGATGACCCGATGGCACACACTCGCACACAGGTCGGCAGGTGTGTGTTATTGTGCTTCATGTCACACTGACTCATATGCTCATATGATCTGAACCACCCGCGAGCTCTGATAGGGCAACACCCACTCAGCGTCACATCCGGTTCGGTATCATGTAAACCCCCACCGCCTTCTGACAGGTACCGCTCTGCAGGTTACAGCTTTTACCGGACCTGTTCCCGCGCCGGCATAATCGGCTGGCCAATTGTGGCCAGGTGTGTCTGAGGGTGAGCCAGGGTGTATCGCTGTGAGAAATGGTCTGGGTTGTGCCCCAGGTGAGTGTGTTCGGTCGCTCGTATGGCTGTGCGACAGGTGTGTATGTGGTGAGCAAGGTGTGTTATGTGTGCAGCATGGTGTATGGTGTGAACAGGGAGTACTTATAGTTAGCTCTTAGGATGTGCGACAGGTGTGTCTGAAAGTGAGCCAGGTGTGTGAAGGTGCGACCGGTTGTGTAGACTGCAACCGGGGGTAGGATGGGAGCCTGTCTGGATGGACGTGCGGCCAGGTTGTGTCGGGGTTGTGAGCAGGTGTGTATGGGTGTGAGACCGGCATGTATTGGATGGGCGGGTGGATGGTTGTGAGAGAAGGGTGTCTTGATGTGAGACAGGGGTGTATGGCTGTGGACCGGGGGTAGGGGGAAAAGTGAGACAGGCGTGATGATTGTGAGACAGGCGTGTATTGATGAGACAGGTGTGTATGGATGTGAGACAGGCGTGTATGGTTGTGAGACAGCTTGCATGAGTGGTGATACAGTGTGTTGGTGTTAGACCTGTCTGTATGGACGTGAGACAGGTGTGTATGCGTGAGACAGGTGTGTATGGGTGTCTCGTGCGGACGTGGGTAAGCATGTGAGTGTGGTATGGCCGGGAGAAGGTGGGTATGGGTGTGAGCCCGTTGTGTCCGACTGTGAGCCCGGGTGTTCGGAGTGCGCCCGGGTGTCTGGATGTGGACAGGGGGTATGGATGTGAGCCCGGCTGTGTGTGTCTGACGTGCGCCGGGTGTCTAGGCTGGGAGCCCGGGTGTATGGTTGTGAGACCGGGTGTCCGCCCTGTGCGACCGGCGTGTCTTGCTTGCGCCGGGTGTATGGCTGGGAATGTGAGGACCGCGTGCGGGATGTGCGCTCAGGCGTGTCTGGTGTGCGCCGGGTGTATGAAGTGAGCCGGTGGTGTAGGGCTGTGAGACCCGGGGTATGGTTGGGCGACAGGTGTGTATGGATGTGAGACATGTCTGTATGGACGTGAAACGTGGGTTCTGGCTGTGAGCCATGTCTGTCGGAGTGCGCCAGGTTTGAGGTTTGTGGAGCCAGGTGTGTATGGGTGTGGCCCGGCTATGTCTGCTTAGTGAGTCAGCGGCGGTCGGTTGTGAGACCGGTGTATGGATGTGGCGGGTTGTAGGCTGTGAGCCCGGCGTGTTTGTGGCTGGGCGCCGGGTGATGGTGTGAGACGAGGGAATGGTGTGCCCCCGGTGGCCGTGGAGTCCTTATGTTGATTGTATGGTGTGCGCCCGGTTGTGTGCTGTGCGACCGGTGTTCGTATGGAAGGGGAGCCCGGTGGGTAGGATGTGAGACCTCATGTATGCGTGAGACGGGTGGGTGTAGGGGTAGAGCCCAGGTGTGTTTGGGGTGAGGACCGGAGTATTGATGGTGAGAGCGTGGATGGTGGTGAGACAGGGTGGCTGCAGTCGACAGGTGTGATCTGGCTGGGAGCCAGGCGTGTATGGCTGTGAGCCAGGAGGGTTCTGGATGTGAGACCGGCGCCTGTCGGATGCTGAGCCCGGCGTGGATGGAGGGGCCAGGCGTGTACTGATGTGAGACGGCGTTGTCACGGATGTGGGGCCAGGCTGTCGGAGTGCGACCTGGCTGTCTGTATGACTTGTGCGACAGGGTGTCTGGATGGGAGGAAGGCGGTTTATGGTTGTGCGGACGAGCAGGCATGGGTGTGCTACCGGGTGTATGGATTGAGACCGTCGTGTCTGGATGGGCGGCCAGGCGTGGCTGGATTGTGAGAAGGTGTTGTATGGATGTGCGACGCGGGTTACTGATGTGGAGGAGTGTAAGGCTGGGCAGGAAGGGGTGTTGTATTGAATGTGGAGAGGGTGTAGGATGTGAGACGGGGGTATGGATGTGGGAGCCGGTGTATATGAGGTGAGGCAGGGTGTATGGATGTGGCCGGCGTGTATGGATGTGAGACAGGTGTGTATGGATGTGAGACAGGTTGTAAGCTGGAGGACAGTGTGTGTCTGATGTGAGAGGTGTGTAGGCTGGGAGGACAGGCGTGTAGAGATTGTGGGCCAGGTGTGTGGGATGTGAGACCGGCGTGGTAGGATGTGAGACAGGTGTGTACTGGGATGTGAACATGTCTGAATGGGACGTGAGCAGGGTGTGTAGGATTGCGACAGGTGGTAGATGGGTGTGAGAGCGGGTGTCCGCAGTGAGTGTGTGTCTGGACGTGAGACCGTGTGTATGGAGTGAGGACGTGTGGCATGGGGTGTGGGAAGGTGTGGTCGACTGTGAGTGTGTGTATGGCTGTGGCGATAGGTGTGTAGGGGTGCGGACAGGTGGGTCGAAGGTGAGAAGGTGTGTATGGATGGTGCGACAGGTGGGTATGGATGTGAGGCCCGGTGTGTATGGTTGTCACCGCGTGTGTCGGGCTGGAGGACAGGGTGTATGGATGTGCGACAGGCGTGTATGGTTGTGGACGGCGTGTAGGTTGGGACGCGTGTATGGAGGTGAGCATGTCTGTATGGACGTGAGACAGGTGTGTAGGGTTGTGAGACGGTGTGTATGGGTTGAGACAGGCAGTATTGATGTGAGAGGCGGTATGGTTGTGAAACAGGCTGGGATGTGAGACAGGCGTGTATGGATGTGAGCCAGGGTGTATGGATGTGAGACAGGTGTGTATGGATGTGAGACAGGCGTGTAATGATGTGAGACAGGCGTGTATTGATGTGAGACAGGTGTGGTGTGTAAGGGGGGTATGATGTGAGACAGGTGTTATTGATGTGAGACAGGGTGGTATGGATGCCCGGAGGTGGAGAAGCGCGTGTATGGATGTGAGAGGTGTGTATGGATGTGAGACAGGCGTGTAATGATGTGAGACAGGTGTGTATTGATGTGAGAGGTGTGTATGGATGTGAGACAGGCGTGTATGATGTGAGACAGGTGTATGGATGTGAGACAGGCGTGTATGGATGTGAGACAGGGTGTATGGATGTGAGACAGGTGTGTATGTGAGTGTGTTGGTTGTGAGACGGTGTGTATGGATGTGAGACAGGTGTAGGGTGTGAGACAGGCGTGTATGGTTGTGAGACAGATCTGCATGGTTGTGAAACAGGTGTGTATGGATGTGAAACATGTCTGTATGGACGTGAGACAGGTGTGTATGGTTGTGAGACATGTCTGTATGGACGTGAGACAGGTGTGTACGAATGTGAGATGTGTGTATGGTGTGAGACAGGTGAGTGTATGTTAGATCTGTATGGATGTGAGACAGGTGTGTATGGATGTGAGACAGGTGTGTATGGATGTGAGACAGGTGTGTATGGTTGTGAGACAGGCGTGTATGGATGTGAGACAGGCGTGTATGAATGTGAGACAGGCGTGTATGAATGTGAGACAGGCGTGTATGGATGTGAGACAGGTGTGTATGGATGTGAGACATGTGAGACAGGCGTGTATGGATGTGAGACAGGCGTGTATGATGTGAGACAGGCGTGTATGGATGTGAGACAGGTGTGTATGGATGTGAGACAGGCGTGTATGGATGTGTTGATTGTACATGGTGAATTAAATGGAAGAGTTTTTTTTAATTATAATGTTTTAATATGTTATGTTATTTTCGAAGATTATGCTGTATATCAGTGTTGATTTGTTTCTAATTTTTCTTTCATTCTGGGCTGTTTTTCCCAAAAGCATTGTGAGCCCAAGTTGATCATGAAGACCAATGCCATCAATGTTCTCTACGATCAACGTAGCACACAGCACTGGTCAGCTGAGCGCGATACACGCTTGGTTGGTTTGCTGTGGTTAATGGATGTGATGTCATTGGTCCGCATTATGCTGAATGTTCCATAAAAATGTGAAAACACAAGTGCAGGGCTGATGTTCGGCCGTGGTTTCGATTTAAGGCCTTTACAATGAATCAACACATGTAGGCATAGTTTCCGCCATCGCTAGTGCGCAAAAACATTTCAGCTTTGCCAGAAAAATATACAAGGTTCAAATCTAAACAGGACTCTACCAGCATGTCAGGCGTGTTTCTCCTGCTAATTGTTTTAGCAAGCGTGCCTCAGACTATGAGTGATTAATCAAAGCGGGAAAAGCCGACCATCAGCTGTGGCATGTTTTGCATTTCCTGTACTGCTGGATTGTCCATTATTAGCAGTTAATTGGAACCTTGTTTGGCAAGAATGAGTCGGACAGGACATTCATGGAGGGAATGAGAGGATGTGTGTTCATCACTGCTGAATACTGGAGCTCAGCGTTTATTCTCAGATTGTGTGGAAGTGTGTGTGTCAGCAAATCAGAAAGCTCATGTTGTTTATATTCATGCTGCTATTTCCTTCTTTCTGAACCGTTGAGAGAGCAGAGTCATGAAATATGTGAATTAAAATGAGTGTAGTGGAGCAGGGAACGTCTCACTAGCGGAGCAAAGACTTTGAGTCGCGGCCAGAACGGCCCGTAGCAGCGAGTGATCGACCTGCTCATTCCTGAAGAACCCACACCTGCCGTCGAGCACAACATGTCAGCTGAGCAGGTGTGTGTGTGTGTGTGAATCTGTGGTGATGGTCAAGCGTTTATACGTGTTTCCTCAGGTCAGCAGGTCCACAGGAGATGGTCAGTATCTGTGAATGAGAGCTTGTCCATGCGTGTCTGCAGAACCAACCTCAGGGAGGAAATAGTAGTAAGACCTGAAAACACAGCGGAAAGGCTTGTGGGGTTTTTTATGGAAACGAAAATTTAAACTTCAAGCATGCAATCACCACATTAAAGCGGCGTGTTCTGGAGCTGACCGCTGGCATGCTGTTCCTCTGCCAGCGCGCTGCTTTTCATTAGACCTCCCGATTTTTTCAGTTGATTTGGCAAATTAACTTACAAGAGGCAGAACACACCATTCAGACTGGAAACGAGCGTAGCAGCAAATTGCGTTTATCAAAAACACACTCAAGAACTGTTTACCTTATGTGATCTGATGGTGGAGGACTGAGGAAGTGCAGCGGGGAAACAGAGCAAACCTATAAACCTTCACTTTATGACTCGACTCCATTAGTGATATCTGTCATCAGTGATCAATCTGAGCTTCAAGTGGACACACACACACACACACACGCACACACATGTTGTGTTTTTGTGAATTGTGGGGACTTTCCATAGGTGTAATGGTTTTTATACTGTACATTCTCTCCCCTACTCTACCTCTACTCTTAACTCTACCCATCACAGGAAACATTATGCATTTTTACATTTTTAATAAAACATTGTTTAGTGTGTTTTTAAAGCTATTTTAAATATGAGGACTGTCAAGATTCAGTCTCTCACACACACACACACACAATGAACACCCACTCTCTCTCTCTCAACACACACCACACACACACACACACACACACACACACACACACACACAATAAACACACTCTCTCACACACATGCACATACTCACACACACATTAAACACACACACTCACACACACAATCTATATATAGGGTGAACTTATATTTCATGCTGACTGATTTTTGAGGTAAATATGATTACGGGCTCATATAGATTTATTTCATGTACTTTAGATCTGCAGGATTAATAATTAAAGACAGTGATCTCGATTCAGACTGTCAGCCATCGATCACAGTGAATGACTGAATCTTGATATTAATTCATTCAAAAATTAAAGTTAATAAATATTTGTACTGTAACTAAAATAAAACGGATGCATCAGAAAAGATTCAGTTGTTTTAAAGTGATTGCTCTCATAAAGAAAAAAATCATGATTCTCAAATAAACCAGCTTGTGTCGAGGTGTCAGAGATGAAGATGATCGTCAAATACATTTACACAGATTCCCTTCGTCCTTCCTCTTCCTCTTTCTTCCTCTTCCTCGCTTTCTGCACTGTTTGATTTGACTCACCTGAAGTTCTGATTGTGTGTGAACGTTTGGCTGATTTTGAGTTCAGGTTGTGGATACGTGTGATGGTTTTTGAACAATAGGTACAGTTTAGGTTAAGTTTTGGTAAAAGAAAGATTTAATAGATTTTAGTAGTTTATAGAAACAACCATCACCAGGATTGAATAATCAGCATACACACATCTGTGAATATCTGTGGATTTATGCGGGCCTGTAAAGCGTTTCGTTGCTGATGAGGAACTTGTTTGCTGAGATGAGCTCGTTCCAGAGATCAGATCTGCAGCTCAAGTAAAAGTCTCCAGCCCGTATTTGCCAAAGTCATAAATTCGTGAGTATCAAGTTCTCATCCCTGTTCATTTCCTTTCTTCCAAATGAGCCTTGTGGACCAGAAGCATCTCTTTTGTTCCTCCTTCCAGACTCAGTCATGACTACATTGTTCCGAAATCCTGCGAAGATCCTGGTCCGCTCCAGCTGTGCGGCGCAGGAAACGCTGGAGATAATGATGATGTTTTAACACGGTTCTCTCGCGCTCTACGGCAGCAATCTGTTAAACGTTGACCTCGGCAGGTCAGGCAGAACTACTACGTCTACTGTGCCAAAAATCTGTAAAAGTCCAGCGGCCTTATTTACGATTTCATTTATAATCATCAAGTGTGCCGTTACAGAGGGGGCAAGCAATCAATTTCACCATTTAGAGCCGTAATGCATCCATGGCGACATTAGGAGGGATTTATAAATCTAGCGGTCGAAGTAATGCTGGACGTGGAGCTTTTACAGGCAGCTGTAAGCGAGCGGCGAGATCTGCACGGAAAAGCGCGGCACATCCCGAGGTCAGTCTCGGAGAATCCCTCCCACCGAGGCGTTTCTCTGCCGCACATGTGAAATCCATCCATCCCGGCAGCGTTTATAAGCTGCTCTCGCTTGCACCATCAAATGGAGAACATATTGGCAGAAAACATGGGTTCTCTGAGAGCCCCTGCCGAAACAGCTGAGACGTCTGTATCACATTCCGGCTTCAGCCTCCTTTTAATTGCTTGGCCACATGTCAAAGGAAGTTCTGACTGACCTGCTGAAAAACTCTTAAACTGGACGGATCCAGCCGCAGTCGGGCCCCGGGCCTCCAGAAGGTGTTTAATAAAGCCCTGGTACATCCTAAAGCCCGCAGCCCCATAAATCAGCTCTCGTACTTACACATCCATGCGGCCCGTCTGCATGTATCTGCGAGCGTCGTGTGCCAGAAGGTTTCGCCGATCACAGATGCTGTCGCAACGCTTCACTGTGACTGAGAGCGATCATGACATCACTGTTTTCTGCAGAGCTGCTTATAGCTGATTGGACTTTGTTTCATAATTGACAATTTTGCAACTGTTATTGAACTGAATCAACACTGAATTGAAGGTCTTCTGTAGAGCTGCTTTACTCCTGAATCTGAATTTGTCTCATATCTGATGACGTTTGCATCATTGATTCTGTTATTTTCCTGTTTATTACTGTGAAGCATATATTAGGGGTGTAACGGTACACAAACATGATTGTTCGGTACAGCAGTGGGAGAAAACTAAACATAAAATTGCTTCTTTTTTTCTTCTTTTTTATTAAACAGTGGTTTATTGATGACATTGTGTCTCTCTCCTTAAATTCAATAATAATTAGTAATTTCTTAAGTATAAAAAAATCTATCTCAGCTAATGCTGTAAACTATATACAGGGAGCACTTTCTTGCACATTACTTATAATATTAATAAACTATTACATTCAGTTGCTATTTATTTTTAGATATAATAATCAACACTAAAATAAAAAACATGTAAATTGCACAAGGCAGCTTTTGAATTAACTTCTAAATCCAATTATAAAATTATTACTCCAATTCATTTTTAAAATATGATATTTACACAGTTACTGTTGTAACTTGTTTTCATGACAAATTTTTTTAAACATATATTAAGTAATTAAGACATTACTAACAGGTAAAGTAAATATAATTAATATATAAGTTAATATAGTGCATATATTCCCCTCTAGAGTTAATTTCTCTAGTGAACTAACATGCTGTGGACACTAAATGACTTGCCTGAGGTAAATGTAATGCTACGTGAGATATTATTCTCAATTCTCTATTTATTGATGCCTTTCTGTGGTTGAAACACTGGTTGAGAGACATATGCTAGTGTATGCGGACAGTCCAACATGTTCTCCAACCAATATGCCTGTATAGGTCGTTTGTCACTTCCCTGAAATTCGACCCATAGGAGCGTTTACTAAAGTTGTGCCCCAATCGACAACAGGACACTTTCATTTTAATGCATTCTTCCCTTTTATCTGCGTTATATTTCGGGTTTCTCGTAGCTCAATTGGTAGGGCATTGCAATATACAACAATATGCGATCATGTGATCGTGGGTTCGATCCCAGGGAATGCATGTGCTCATAAAGTGTATATGCACTATAAATTACTAAGGGTAGGTTTAGGGTTTGGGTAGGTGTAGGCGTTAATAAAAAAAAAATAGTTTTGCTAAATGGAAATAGGACAAATGGTGGTTAAGGGACTGTGAAAAAACTCCACACATTGCATTTAAAAGAACACGCATTTTGATTGGTAACGACGGTCATACGTCATTTCATGACAACAGAAGTAATGCGACACTGTCATTATTTCGACCTATAGGGTCGTTTTTTGGAGAAGGACAGTCTTGCACAGTCAAACACACAATCTTGCAAAGTATACTTCATTTAACTTGTACGCAAACAAAGGCGTTCGACGCATGCGCAGTTTTGAGTAATCTTTCATGATGACAAAATTTGTGTCGCGCACTATACGCTGATCCTTGCGTACGCGTAAAAAGTGAACTATACTTTGGGCTTTACACGTAAAGATATGTATGCATATACTGCCTGTTCTTCTGCTCTTTTTCCTGTTGTGGTGGTTAGCAAACAGCGTTGCATTACCGCGTACGCCCCCTGCTGGATTGGAGTGTAGATCACCTGTGAATAACTGTATTCGTCATCTGATTGTATGCACCGAACCGTGATGTCCTAATATATATAAAGGGGACTTGACTGGATTAGCTGACGCAGGGGAGGTTTGTGTTTTATTGCGCCATGCAGGTTCTGGTTATTGGCGGAGCAGGTCTGAGTAGAACTTACCCACCTCCATCTGACCAGCGGCCGCCTTTCTATTTCTCTCTCTCCTGCTGTCATGGTGCCGGTGCTGGTATATAACAGCTCATTTGGACCTCCCAGAACCCATCCACAGCCGCCAGCGTCCCACACCAGCAATCATTTCTCTCTCACGTCAGTGTCGTAAACAGCTTACACTCCTATTAAAACCACAAATACCTTCTCAGAGTTAAGACATTAGACATTAATAAAACAACATTTCCTGTGACTGTGAGTACGATATTCAGAAGCACATTACTGTGAGTGACTCAAACGTGTCTGATTCGTTCCTGTGAATGAGCCTCTCGTGGATATCACAGCGCTTTCCAGCAGCAGGAGCGTATGTTACGTTTTATGTGTGTGTGTGAGTGTATGTTACAGTGTGTGTGTATGTGAATGCTTGTGTAATTCCTCCACTGATGTCTGAAGGTGTGTTTGCGGTGTGTCTATCAGATCCAGGTGCAACTCAGGGTTCATTCAGCCATATAAAGACCATCTAACAGGCCAGTAAAGCATCCACCGTCTACAAAACTCACAGACCTGTGACGCTGTGGACAATGACTGAAACTCATTTTCATTGAGAACATATGCCATATTTTTAAGATGGAAGAATGAGGTTTTACAGATGCTAGTAACATGGCCTTCAAATGAAAGATTGGTATCAAAGAGCACACCCAGGTTCCTAGCTGATGACGAAGACTTAACAGAGCAGCCATCAAGTGTTAGACAGTATTCTAAATTATTGCGTGAAGAAGTTTTCGGTCCAAAAATTAGAATCTCTGTTTTTTCTGAATTCAGTAGTAGGAAATTACTGGTCATCCAGTTTTTTATATCAGCTATACATTCTGTTAATTTAGCGAATTGGTAAGTTTCGTCAGGGCGTGAAGAAATATAGAGCTGAGTATCATCAGCATAACAATGAAAACTAACGCCATGCTTCCTAATGATATCTCCCAAGGGTAGCATGTACAGAGTGAAAAGCAACGGTCCTAGTACTGAGCCTTGCGGTACTCCATATTTAACTTGTGATTGATATGACATCTCATCGTTTACTACTACAAACTGATGACGGTCAGATAAGTATGATTTGAGCCATGCCAATGCAATTCCACTAATGCCAACATAGTTTTCGAGTCTGTTTAGAAGAATATTGTGATCAATAGTGTCAAATGCAGCACTAAGATCCAGTAACACTAATAGAGAGATACAACCACGATCTGAAGATAAGAGCAAATCGTTAGTAACTCTAATGAGAGCAGTCTCAGTACTATGGTACGGTCTAAATCCTGACTGGAAATCCTTACAGATACTATTTCTTTCTAAGAGGAACATAGTTGTGATGATACTGCCTTTTTTTAGTATTTTTGACAGAAAAGGTAGATTCGAGATCAGCCTGTAATTGACTAATTCTCTGATCCTCACTGACGCCTCTTTCTCTCTCTGTCTGTCGTTCAGGTTAATGAAGTATCGTGTGGGATTTTCAGATGTGACTCACAGAGACAACGTGACGGGAAATGCTGCAAACAGCAGGCGAGGACGATTCACTCCTGATATCTGCATGCTTTTGTTTCTCACTGAATGTAAAGCTTCACGTGTTTCTTCTGTAGTTTTTCCTAGAGCATAATTGATAAAGGAAGTAAATGACTCAATTAATTAAAACTACAAATGACAAAACATTCTTATTCAAGATGTGTTATTAAAAAAATAATAGTGTTTCAGATCTCTAAAATCAAGTCAGAGTTATTTCTACAGCGCTTCATACAGTACAAATCATTTCAAAGCAGCTTCGCAGAAATAAACAGGAAAATAACAGAATAAATGATGCAAACTTCATCAGATATGAGACAAATTCAGATTCAGGAGTAAAGCAGCTCTACAGAAGACAAGAGAGTCATTATTCAGATCAAGTTCTGTTCTCATCTGATAGTGTCAGTGCAGTCAGATTAATAATATCACTGAATATTGAGTGTCTGTATAAACTCATTGTGTTTGTTCAGATGTTCTGGTGAACTGGGGATGGTTGAATGTGTGGATGTGTTGTGAACAGAGGCTTGTACCTGAAATGTCATGTTTGGGGGTGTTTTGATCGCAGCCCCCTGAAGCGGCGCAGGATGAGCTCGTAACCACAGCAGGTTCGGCTGACATCCTGTCTCACTGTCGCTGCTCCGTCTCACTGAACCTCCAGGAAAAGCTGCTTGCCGCCCTTCAGCATATTCCAGGTAAATATCAGCTTATACAGAACTTCTTTTCTTTGGTCTTTCTCCTTAATGCCAGTGAAATGGATTCGAATCGTGTGTCGGGGCCTTTGAGAGAATGTGATGAGAGTGTTCATCACTTCCTGCTGGAGATCCCAAGACAGACTTGGATATCATTAAAACAAAACGGCTTGCCAGCAGTGCTGTCATACGTGAGCGTGTGTGAGTGTGTGTGTGTGTGTGTGTGTGTGTGTGTGTTAGCAGCTGCTCGACGACCGCTGGTCTGTTTGTGGAGCTGTAAGCGGAACTTTAGTGGCTGATTGTTCGGCAGCCATTACAGAGAGTGTGTGTGTTTCTGTTGTGCTTCTGCGGAGGATCAGTGTGTGTGTGAGAGAGAGATTATAGACGGTGTGTCCAGACACACAGATATGTGTGCTCATAACTGACCGATTAGTGGGTATTACTGATCAGAGGACAGCTGACACAACTCAACATGAACTTTACGTCTAAAATTAAACTGTTTCTGTACAGCACTGCTCTCATTTGTCAGTCTGGTTAACAGTGTCTGATAAATGAGTAAATGTAAGATGTATATCATTAGAAGAATTTATATTAGATCAGGTTAGTTCTGTGTGGATGTGTTGTAGAATGATCTGTGCTGTGAACCAGATCAGATTGACTAGTTTAACCCCATGAAGAGAGACCAACATGTTCAACGAAGACCAGGAGTCAGATCTGAAGTTCAGTTCCTTGACAGAGTTCTCACATTTCCAAAGGCTGTAGAAAATGAGTAAGAGGGTCACTGAAGAAACTAGGACAGAAAAACCAAAACAGACCTGTGGAAGATCAGCTGATGTCGTTTCTACAGGTTCTGATAAGAAAACAGTACAGATAACTCTAGAAATACATCCACACAGAGCAAACCTGATCTAATATAAACTTATCTAATGATTTATATGTATGTGTATATATTATATATATATATATATATATAATATATATATATATATATTATATATCATATCATCATATTTTTTAAATCAATAGATATACTGTGTCTCTTGTGTAACAGTGTTTGAATTCTCAGGACGTTTGTGATGTTTTCATGGTTTATGTTTTTCTTTTGTACGCAACCTGTTGTATAAACTGCAGGACTTGTTCTGTTGTTTAAAAAAAATAAGCATTATTGATGTAAAAAGTAAAAAGTAAAAAGTAAAAAGAATTATATATAAATATAATAAAAAAACCTATATACACTGCCATTCAAAAGTTAGGAATCTGTAAGATTTTTAATGTTTTTAAAAGAGTCTCTTTTGCTCACCAAGGCTGAATTTATTTGATCAAAAATACAGTAAAACAGTGAAATATTATTCCAGTGTAAAACAGCTGTTTTCTATGTGAATATATAGTAAAGTGTAATTTATTCCTGTGATCAAAGCTGAATTTTCAGCATCATTACTCCAGTCTTCAGTGTCACATGATCCTTCAGAAATCATTCTAATATGATGATTTGATGCTCAAGAAACATTTATGATTATTATCAATGTTGAAAACAGCTGTGCTGCTTCATATATTTGTGGAAAAGTATAGTGTAAGTAAGATTTTTTTTTTTTAAAAAACTGATGCTTTTATTCAGCAAGAACACATTAAATTGATCAAAAGTGACAGTAAAGACATTTATAATGTTAGAAAAGCTCCTCTTTCAGATAAATGCTGTTCTTTTGAACTTTATATTCATCAAAGAATCCTGAAAAAAAATGTATACAACTGTTTTCAACATTGATAATAATCATAAATGTTTCTTGAGCAGCAAATCATCAATTAGAATGATTTCTGAAGGATCATGTGACACTGAAGACTGGAGTAATGATGCTGAAATTCAGCTTTGATCACAGGAATAAATTACACTTTACTATATATTCACATAGAAAACAGCTGATTTACATTGGAATAATATTTCACAATATTACTGTATTTTGTTTGTTTGTTTGTATTTTCATTCAAATAAATGCAGCGTTGGTAAGCAGAAGAGATTTCTTTCAAAACATAAAAAATCTTACCGATTCCTAACTTTTGAATGGCAGTCAGGGTTTTATATATATATATATATATATATATATATATATATGTTGTGCTCAAAAGTTTACATACCCCTTGCAGAATCGGCAAAATGTTAATATTTAACAAAATAAGAGGGATCATGCAAAATGTGTGTTATTTTTTTATTTAGTACTGTCCTGAATAAGATATTTTGCATAAAAGATGTTTACATATAGTCAAAAAATAGCTGAATTTATAAAAATGACCCGTTCAAAAATGTACACACCCTTGATTCTCAATACTGTGTGTGGTTACCTGATGATCCACGACTGTTTTTGTGTTTTGTGATGGTTGTTCATGAGTCTCTTGTTTGTCCTGAGCAGTTAAACTGAGCTCTGTTCTTCAGAAAAATCCTCCTGCTCCTGCAGATTCATCAGTTTTCAAGCATTTTTTGCATATTTGAACCCTTTCCAGCAGTGACTGAATGATTTTGAGATCAACTGAGGACAACTGAACTATTAAAAAAGGTTCAAACATTCACTGATGCTCCAGAAGGAAACACGATGCATTAAGAGCCGAGGGGTGAAAACTTTTGAACAGGATGAAGATGTCACAATTTTTCTTATTTCGCTTGAATATCTTTTTTTTTTTCATTTAGTACTGCCCATCGGAAGCAACAGAAGATACTTGCATGTTTCCGGAAGACAAATTAAGTACAATTTACCTTGATCTTCAAATTCCAAAAGTTTTCACACCCCGACTCTTAATGCATCGTGTTTCCTTCTGGAGCATCAGTGAATGTTTGAACCTTTTTTTTTATTGAGTTTGAGTCCCTCAGTTGTCCTCAGTTGATCTCAAAATCATTCAGTCACTGCTGGAAAGGGTTCAAATATGCAGAAGATGCTGGAAAACTGATGAATCTGCAGGAGCAGGAGGATTTTTCTGAAGAACAGAGCTCAGTTTAACTGCTCAGGACAAACAAGACACTCATGAACAACCATCACAAAACATAAAAACAGTCGTGGATCATCAGGTAACCACACACAGTATTGAGAATCAAGGGTGTGTACATTTTTGAACGGGTTATTTTTATAAATTCAGGTATTTTTTGACTATATGTAAACATCTTTTATGCAAAATATCTTATTCAGGACAGTACTAAATAAAAAAATAACACACATTTTGCATGATCCCTCTTTTTTTGTTAAAATAATTAACAGACGGGCTGATCTGAGTATTTCAGAAACTGAATTTTGGGATTTTCAGGCACAATCATCTCTAGGGTTTACAGAGAATGCTGTGAAAAACAGAAAATATCCAGTGAGTGAAAGTGCCTTCTTGAGGTCAGAGGTCAGAGGAGAACGGCCAGACTGGTTCAGCTGATAGAAAGGCAACAGTAACTCAAATAATCACTGGTTACAGTCGAGGTCTGCAGAAGAGCTTCTCTGAACACGTCCAGCAGCAGAAGACACACCGGTGACACTCCTGTCAGCTGACAACAGCAAACTGAGGCTCAGTTCACACGGGCTCACCAAAACTGGACAATAGAAGACTGGAAAAACTGATGAGTCTGGATTTCTGCTCAGATGGTCAGAATCTGGCGTAAACAACATGAAATCATGGATCCGTTCTGTCTTGTGTCCGCGGTTCAGGCTGCTGCTGGTGTAATGATGTTTTATATATTTTCTTGGCACACTTTGGGCCCTCTTAGTACCAATTGATCATCGTTTAAACACCACAGCCGACCTGAGTATTGTTGCTGACCGTGTCCATCCGTTTATGACCATCTTCTGATCGACTTCCAGCAGGATAACGCACACGTCACAAAGCTCAAATCATTTTAAACTGGTGTCTTGATCATGACTGTGAGTTCACTAAACTCAAACGGCCTCCAGATCTCAGTCCAGTAGAGCAGCTTTGGGATGAGCTGGAACGGGAGATTCGCATCATGGATCAGCAGCACCTGCGTGATGATATCATGACAATATGGAGCAAAATCTCTAAGGAATGTTTCCAGCAGCTTGTTGAATTTTCATGTGAAGGCTTTTTAACTGTACCAAGACCATCAGAACTGATACAGTGTACATTATACTGCAATAGTACAGAAACTGTCCTGTGTCTGATATATGAGCAAATGTTTACAGTAAACAAGCTTGTTTTTCTCATCGTGCTGTCCAGAGAACGATCGTGATTATTCCAGTTCTGCTCCGTGACCGAGAGGAGGCGCTCTTCATTCATAGAAACAACATCAATCTCGCTCCTTTTTCTGCACATATAATGTACATGGATAAATAACTCTAACAGCAGTGGAGTAACGTCGAGATTTAGTCGAAATAACCTTCTGTTTGGAAGAGTTCATAAACATGAAGCTTTACTGATATTAACTCTGTTCATCATATAGCGGTTCTTTCACAGGCGACTCCGATTCATGAACGCGATTTAAACACAGAATAATAATTATTTATTTCATTTAACTTATTTAGACTATTATTAAAATGATTTTATTAATTATTTAATTCTTCATTTTTCAAGATAAAAGCGTCTGTTTTGCATTTTAAAACCATAATCAATCTATAGGCTATATTACATTCCTGGAGAAAACAAATAAATAAATCGTCATCTTTAATTCTATTTATTATTTTTAACATGTATAAAATCAATAATAGCACGGCAAAATACATAGTTCATAATCTTATGTTATGTCCATTTTAAATACATTCTGATCAGATGATTATTTAAAATGTAAGGGTGTATTTTGCGATGCATGTTTAGTTTCTCTTCGTTTACAGGATTACAGATTTCACTAATCTGAACTAAAGCTCTCGTGTTGAGTATAAAATAGGCTTTTCTCGAACATCAACTTTTAAATGACAACTGGTTTAGTTTGGATTTAGTTAACTTGAATTGTTTTAGAAGCAGAAGTGATGATCTTAAGGTGTTTTAATGTTTAACGTGAGATTGATCTGTCGGATCATCGTGACAGTAAATAAATTTGTAACAGTTAGCCTAATTGTGCCGAAAAAAACACGATTCAATAAAGGCCGTCTGCTTCAATCAAAAAAATTATAATTATGTCATCTTTTATCCTACTTGTTTGACTTTCTTGTTTTAGACCCCATTGACTTTAATAAGAAAACTTAATCTATCGTTTGCATTCTAAAGACATGATGACAGAATTATCATTTTTGACTGAACTGTCACTGGAGAAATGAAAGTGTTTCCTCGCGTAATCACAGACTGCAGGAGTGTGTGTGAGCTGTCAGATGCGTGTTGCTATCAAACACATGTAAGTGTGTGTGTGTGTGTGTGTGTGTGAGGGGCGGGTCGATCAGTGAAGCTCCGCCGCCCGAACTAGAACAAGAACTCCGCGATCCGGAGATCCAGAGCAGGTCCAGATCCGCGGACTCTCCCACAACACTTCTGAACTTTACCATGTTTGAACTGTAGTTATGAATTCGAGCTGAAGTTCCTCGGTCTGTGTGGATTTACAGTCAAACGGCGACCTTTGCATTGTGGGTGAGAGACCAACTTTATTTAATTTCACAGAATTGCTCGAACTCTTTCGTGCAGACATTGGGTTCGGTTCTGTTTCGAGACCCAATGATAGAAGGACAAATATGCGCGCTCGACATTAAACGTGTTGTGAATGTAAATTAAATATGGATCCCGAAGTACGATTTTATGAAGCGGTTTTATTCAAAGAACGTGAACAAAACATTTTAAATGTTTTTTTTTAAATGATCGAAAAGTTCGATTGTCGTGATTAGTGAGTTCTGATCACATCTGGAGCAAGAAATGGATATTAATAGAAACACACTCTGTCTTTCTTATAAAGGTCAGCGAAATATTCTGGAACAGCTGTAAATGATCGGTCATTTATTTTAGATTATGTTGATAATATTTTTTTAATTTCTGCATAAAGATTAAAGGCATTCTAATATGTGAAGAACTCTAAATGACTTCATGTCGGTGTGAGGCAGGTTTAATATTAGGCCTGATCGAGACTTTCATGAACTCTGTAATGAGGGGGGGGCAAATTATCCATTCAAACCCAGCGGTTAGATTTCATTTCGCTCGATTGCCAAGATTATTTCGCGATTTTCTGCCGAATATTATATGCATAGTGTGTGAACACACACACACAAACACAAAAACTATGTGTCGTAATAACCTGCCTGTATTAAAAGTGTTTCATAACAACTTGTTTAAATAGCGATACCGAACGGCACAGGAAAAAAACAGAGAAAAAAAAAGCAAGAGCAAGAAATAAAAATCTGTGGATAATAAAATTCTGACCGCATGAACCGATACTTTACATGTGAGAATCCCACAATAATAAATAGTCTTCTGTAAAAATATATTTCCTGAATATGTTTTTCCAGGTATATATTTATAAAAAAAACTTTTTTAAATTATGAAAAATGTGATCTGATTCATGACTGCTTGTTTGCTTGTGTTTTCTCAGGATCCTGCTCGAGTTCGGTTCCGATATGGGCAGTAAAGCGTTACCGGCCCCGATCCCGCTTCACCCGGCGCTGCAGCTCAACTACACGTTCCTGCAGACGCTCAACACTTTCCCCGCGGCCGTGGATCATCTGTACGGGCTGAGCTCGGTCCAGAGCATGCAGATGAACCACTGGACTCTGGGCTACCCGCACGTTCAGGGCCTCGTGGACCCTCGCTTTCCGTTCTCCGCGGCTCTTCCCTTCGCCGCGCATATTTTCCACCCCAAACACGGATCCGTGACGCGCGTCGTTCCCGCGCTGCACAAGGACAGACCGAGATTCGACTTCGCCAACCTCGCGCTGGCGGCCACGCAGGAGGATCCGCCCAAGCCCGGCGATCTGTGCAAACTCAGCGGCGAACTGGGCAAATTGTCTCCGGACCGCAAGCCCGCGCGCGGGAGACTCCCGTCCAAAAGCAAAAAGGAATTTATTTGCAAGTTTTGCGGGAGACACTTCACGAAGTCCTACAATCTGCTGATCCACGAGCGCACGCACACGGACGAGCGGCCGTACACCTGCGACATCTGCCACAAGGCCTTCAGGAGGCAAGACCACCTGCGAGACCACAGGTGTGTGTGTGTGTGTGTGTGTGTGTTAGGCTACTCTTAAAAATAAATGCTCTTTGTTGGCATCGATGGTTTCATGAAGAACCTGTTTTTACTAAAGCTTCTTCAAAGTATTCTTCACGCTGAAGAAAAAATTGTTCACTGAAAGGTTCTTTGGGGAACCAGAAATTATGCTCTTTTGAAACTTTTATTTTTAAGCGTGTGCATGTGAGATGTTGTTGTTAATTATGTTCTGCGCGTGCTCGCATGACCGAGGAGATCCATCCTGATTCTTTCTCGCTTGTTTTCCAGATACATTCACTCCAAGGAGAAACCGTTCAAATGTCAGGAGTGCGGGAAGGGATTTTGTCAGTCGCGAACTTTGGCGGTTCATAAAACGTTGCACTTGCAGGTAAATTGTCATAATTTGTATTCTGCACAAACACACACTCTTGTTCGTTGAGCTGAGTAAAGTGTCATGGGGCTGCACGGGTATTCGTGATTGTTGATTATTGATGATCCTCGTGCTTTTATCATTTGGGCCTCAAATGTTGACAATCAAGCTGATATACATAGGCTATTTGATGGAAAACTAAAGGGAATAATCCTTTGCTTGCTTCAAATCTGAACAGGAATCTCCTCACAAATGCCCCACATGCGGAAGAACCTTTAATCAAAGAAGTAACCTGAAAACTCACCTTCTCACCCATACAGACCTCAAGCCTTTCTCCTGCGGCCGCTGCGGGAAGGTGTTTCGGCGCAACTGTGACCTGCGACGCCACAGTTTGACACACACACCACAGCAGGACTACTAACTAACTAGAGAACTAACAAATCAAACTCTGATCTCGAGCCTCTGGCGGACAGACAGACACGAGGAGACGTCAAGCACCTAAACAGACTCTGTGAACTCATGTAAATAAAGTGTTTATTGTTATTTTTATTATTACCTGCATCTGAACTCGAAGTCGTTTCGATCTGTGTTCACATCTGGGAGTGAATTCATTGTATATTAAAGCAGACTGCTCAAAATGAGCACAGGATTGGTGAAATAATCTGTTTCAGCAAAGACAATAAAGTATGATGAAATGAGACGCTATAATTCTGTAATAAAAGAGTCTCTCTTTTTTACTGTGACTGGAGTTTTGTAAGAAAAATATCTTCGTTTCCTTTTTTTACGTGTTTGCAAGAATATTTCATTTTCAAATTCTAATTAAATGTCCCGAGATTACTAACGTAAAATCTCAGTTATGAGATGGTTATTTCATTTTAATTGTTATAATAATTATTATTAGTAGCCTATTTCATTTCAGTTTGAACTTTCAAACTAAAGCTAAAAGATTGTGTAAATTTTTTTTTTTTTTACAATAATTGGTTACAAATATTTTATTGTCTGAAATGTACATGTCAGTTATGACATTGAAATTTTAACACTTATTTATTTTTGTTTGCCTGTGAACTGAGATGATTTCAATGCAGAATCACTGAAACAGCTTTTTATTTAATCTCGCTTTAATCAACAGCAATACAACCGATTCATGCTTTCATCTTTAAAACACGCGCGATGGGTTTATAATACTAATTCTTATTTATAAAAAATAAAAAAGGTAGGCTACAAAGTGAAAGTCACACATTTTGTAAACGGAAAGAAAAATCTTCATTTGTCACAGACGGACAACATTTGGAAGAAAGGAAATGTTTTAAATATAAATCGACACGCGTGAATTATGAGCCTGTGAAATTAAACCCGGAAATAAATTACAGATTAATTAGTGAATGAGGTTTAATCATTTCGCAATTCATATAAAACAGAAGACGCTTTGGAACAGGAAACTGATTCCCATCAAAGGCCGAGATTCAATATTCCACAAAATCTCAAAGGAAGGACATAAAAATAGCAGTGATATTAATGGACTGGCGGCGTTTTAAACACATCGAGCATCTGCTGAATAACATCAGTGCGATTCATCTGGAAAAACAATATAAACCAAATCATGGATTCACTGATTCTGAAATTCAGCCTTGGAGAAAAGCCATTTAATGCGGATTTATGTGGAGTTGAATATTTGTGTGTTTGTTGAAATAATGATTATGAGTGTTTCATTAAAAAAATGTTGGCAGTATTTTATTAATGATTAGCCTCTAGTCAGTGTTTAATATATATTTTTAAAAAGTATATATAAAGCACAATAAAACAACAGTATTTGACCACTGTGCTGTACAAAACCATGCTAAAAATAGACATAAAAATGAATATAGACAATTTAGACCGCAATGCAATGAGGACATTATCTAAACACTATGAATGGATAGCTAAACATATAAAAATAATGGCTTTTTAATAATAATAATTATAAAAAAGCATTGTAATATTAAGCATTGTCAGTGTCTAATAATAAATTAGTAGTCAGTGTTTAATGGGTAATTATTGTATTATCAGCACTGATTTTTATAAAATGGCGTTTCAAGCGCAGTTTCGGCGGGAATTTCTCAGTCGAACTATAGAGTTTATAAACCTCAGTTTATTTTCTTCTTCTTCTTCTTCCATTAACAGGGTGAATTAGATCCTCATCCTCCTCCTTTAAGAACTGCAGAATTAAGCGCGTGAAAAATTAATTCCTGCACTGTATAATCAGTGATTATCGGTGTTTAGTAATAATGATGAGCGTATTGCCAGTTTTTAATGATTATTCGTGTATAATCCGTGTCTCAGTAATGATTATTATGGGCTATTCACACAACGCGTTTAAAAACTCGAGACGCGTTAAACTTATTTTAACTTGAGCGCTGCTTTTTTAACACCGCGTCAGGCGCGTCACGCGCGCGGCTGTCAGTCAGTCAGTTAATCTGAGTTGTTTGTGTTAGAAATGAACTGAATGCGCCTTAAAACTAATTTGACTCAAACTGCACTGAAGCGCGGCTTTTGCGCGCGCGCACGCATCTGTCTCCGCGTCAGCTCTGTGCCGGAAGTGACGTGTGGACGCAGGCGGTGACGCTGCGGTGCTGTGTATGCGGAAGTGATGGACGTGTTTGTGTTTCTGTAGCAGCCTGACGCGTCGGATGAAGCTGTAAGTGTTTGTTTATGTGTTTGTGAGTGTGTGTTCGGCTGATGTTGTGATCAGGTGTGTGTGAGAGACGCTGAGCTCGCGCTGATGTCGGTAGCTTTAAACCATATGTCAGTCTGTGTCAGTGAAGAAATTAAACACAGGGTCAATTAATATGCATATGCAAATGTGTCCCGTGTCTCTCAATGCAATAAAGCCCACATTTAATCAGGCATGGAATAAAGCCTCTGTTTGTAATGACTCGTAATACATTCTGGCACAGTTTGTTTGTTTGTTTTTAAGAATATAGTGCTGTAACACTGTTAATAATCTTCTGTGATGTTTCATGAAAAGCAGCATCAGTGTTTGATTGACAGATGGGGGATTTTCATTTCTCTTTAACTTTCTGAGCTCAGATCAGATCATAATACAGACACACACTGTCAACAAGAGGAGATTAAATAAAGAATAAATAAAGAAAACAGCTGCTAACATGTATTGAAAAGCTAAATAAAAGAGACCTGAAAAGTAATGCGAACAAACGCTTTACAAATATCATTTATTTGAATAGGCTAAATGACTGTCATAAGTGATGATAAACTTTATTAAATGCTATGATAAAGTTTATTAAATTACATTCACTCTTAATCTTATGCCTGATATGCTGAAAACTGTCTTATATCTTCAATTCATAATGGCAAATTTGACCAAAAAAAGAGTAGTTTGTGTATCTTGAATATTACTGTCTGTCATTTAACATTTATATTGTAAAAAAAAGTTCTGAAATATTTGACAGTCAGTAATTAAAGCTCCGCCTTCTTTGATTTGATTGGCCGTTTTGACATTGACGGACAGATGAGAGACAGTTATCATTCCACAGTTATTTCATTGACATGAGTTTTATTAAGTGTTAACAATGAGATGATGTGGTTTTTATAATCAATTAACACTGCTTTTGTCATTTTTCATAAGATGGACAAAAAAAAAAGTCATTCGGTTTCACCAAAACTTCGGTTTTACCGAATGACACTTTTGGTTACACCGAATGACGATATTTTCAACGATGCTAACAGGCTGATATCTAACAAAAGGACAATCAAACATTTTATATTTATTACAAGTTTTTAAAATATTACAACATTTTCCATGTTTTATAGCGGTTGCACCGAATGACCTGATGTTTCGGGACATGCGTATGAACAAGAGAAAACATGAATTTATCAAATTTAATTACTTTGCTTTATGATCATGTGGTCCTTTGCTGGTGTCTGAATGATGTCACATCCTGTCACATGATATTGACCGCATGACTTGATCCAAAATGGTCCCTTTATATCGGTTACTCCGAATGACATCAATGAAATTAATTTTTCCGGACATTCTTTCTCATAACAAAGCAACGACTTCCACACATAATTTTAATACTGTTTTGCACTATGTTGATATATGATGTTATAAAATCATGCCAGAATAAAAAATATATACATTTATTACATTTTAAGATATTTTAATCACAAATGAAATGGCTGTATTGGCCTTTGGACGGTTAAACCGAATGACCTTTGACACTTCAAAATCTTTAAAATACCTTTATATGTAGAAAAATATAATTAAAACTTTTTGGATTCAATAAAAGAGATCTAGTTGTACTACCTTACACACTTTGGATATCATATCTTTGTTTTTTATTATTATTAAGGCATTTGGACATAAAAAAGAGCCGTCACGTCATTGACCCGTATACTGTGACAGGACAGCACACATCACACGCGTGTTCAGCGTCAGTGCGATCGATCGATCAGTCATCAGGTGTTTGAGTGACATTGATCTGTTCTGGGTTCAGAATACTGTCAGCGAGACTTGAGTCACATGATTGTTCTCATGCCAGACACCTGCTTATGATCTATTAGATTGATGTGTGTGTGTGTGTGTGTCGCAGGCATGACGTCCCGTCAGGATGCTGGAGTCGTATGTTTCTCCGCTCTTGATGAGTTATGTCAACCGCTACATAAAGAACCTGAAGCCGTCGGACCTGCAGCTGTCGTTATGGGGCGGAGACGTGGTTCTGAGCAAACTGGACCTGCGGCTGGACGTGCTGGAGCAGGTGAGACTCTTCCTGCAGCCATCGGGTCCTTCTGAAGGTTCTGGAAACTGCCATCCAGAATCACTGAAATGAACGAGCTGGACATCTTCTGCTCTCAGGAGAATAACGAACTGATGTGACTTTAGTGTCGCTCTTTCCTCCTGATCATTTTCTGCACTCTTGTCTTCTGCTCTCCCTATTCAATGGATGAATGAATATGAATGCACTATGAATCTCTCGTTTTTCTTCCCTTTTTGTTTTCACATCTTTCAAAACCGCCGTTAAAACTCTAATCTAACCCTGACATGTGACGTAATGTCAAAGTGAACTGATATTTTCAGCCGTATTCCTCAGAAGTGTCAGTGAAGAGTTTCTGAAGGTTTGAAGCTCCTCTCCGTCCGTCTGTCCGCTGACGCTCGGATACATTAAACACAAGATTCGCTCTGCTCTCTTGTTTGGGCAGCACTGAGCTGCAGCAGTGTAATATCTGGAAGGGATCAGTGTGTCATGTTGTGAGAATGTTTGGCTCCGCACTCGCTCTCAGAGTTTGATGCAGGATATTATTAGAAGCAGCTTGCGTCGTCCCAAGCGGGAGTTAAACTTTCCTCAGTGATCTTGTATTAAAGCGGCTCGCTCTGGAAGCGTTTGAAGCCTGTAAATTCGTTACTTCTGTACGGTCTGTTTGATTGAGTCGAGCAGGCGTTGGTTCTTCTCTGCTCTGACTGACAGACTGTGTGTGTGTGTGTGTGTGTGTGTGTGTGTGTGGTGTTTGCAGGAGCTCAAGCTGCCCTTCATGTTCCTGAGCGGACACATCCACGAGCTGCGCATCCACGTGCCCTGGACCAAACTGACCTCCGAGCCCGTGGTCATCACCATCAACACCATGGAGTGCATCCTCAAGCTCCGAGACGGAGCCACGGTCAGTGTCCGAGCGGAGATATTGTACACGGGTCATTCCGTGTCAAATCAACCAGAGGTCCCGGCTCAAATTTTTGATTTTGTTAATATTTTTTCTGTAGAAAGACAAACATAAATAGTGATGAAAGCCAAAATATTAAATGTCACAGATGTATAATCCAGTGTTTTGTAGACGAGGGTCAAAATGACCATTTTCACCTGAGATTTGGAGCCGAATTAGAGGAGTGTAAAATGACTTTATAAAGATGGCAGCATCATTATTTTATTTTTACACAGAGGTTGGTAGATCTATTAGTAAAATCTGTTGACTTTATCAATCTGTGTTTCATTATATGCCAACAGTGACGGCTCAAAAATGGCAGAAAAGCACTTCTTGTGTTTTTTTTCCTCAAGTTTTCATGCCTGTAACTCAAGAAGTATTAAAGATATCTTAATATCCTTTTAGATTCTGGTTCTTAACAAACTTTTCTTTTGGTATCTTCTTTTTAAAGGCCTTCAGTGGTTCATTCCCAGAGATATGGAGATCTTAATGCGGCTCCATGAGTAAATTAATCAATTTTCAGTGATCAAAAACCAAATGTGGGGCACTTTACACACAGCTGAAGCTTTTTTCTTTTAAAGAGGAATATCTGAAGAACAAATAATGTTGAAACTAGAAATGTATTGTGTTTTTCTATCAACTCAATTGCATAGAATATGCTAGTTACAGGCATGCAAACTTGAGGAAAAAAGCACAAGAAGTGCAGATTTTACTAATAGATCTACCAATCTCTGTGTAAAAATAAAATAATGATGCTGACATCTTTATAAAGTCATTTTACACTCCTCTAATTTGGCTCCAAATCTCAGGTGAAAATGGTCATTTTGACCCTCCTCTACAAAACAGTGGAATATTCATCTGTGACATTTAATATTTTGGCTTTCATCACTATTTATGTTTGTCTTTCTACAGAAAAAACATTAACATAATCAAAGCTTTGAGCCGAGGATTTGAGATACGTGACGTTCAGAGCGATCTGTGTTTGAGCTTCTGTTATTCACCGCAGACACTCTTTAAACAGTTTCTTTTAACAATATTTTATTGGTCAAACTTTATGAAGACAAAATGGGATTGGGATTTTTCCATTACAACAAAAATAAACAAAAGAAGTCTCTTATGCTGAACAAGCCTGCATTCATTTGATAAAAATACCAAAAAAACCCCCCAGTAATATTGTGAAATATTATTACAATTTAAAATAAATGCATAAAAAATAAGTTTATATCTTGCAATTCTGAGAAAAGAAGTCAGAATTTTAAGATGAAAAGTCGCAATTATCTTTTTTATTTTTTATTCAGTGGCAGAAACAAGTTTTTTATAATATACACACATAAAAAAAAAAATGACAAAAAAGACCTTGTACCTCCATACAGATAAAGTAATAACCTCTTTAATTGTTTTTACACTCTCGTTATCAATCATTAGTATGAAAGAATCACCATCAACCTTTTCTAAACTCGTTCCACAGTGTGTGCAAATAAACAAGAAATATGTTTCATGCAATCTAACAGAATATATTTGATTTCTGACGGGAATGAAAGCGAAGCAGTGAGCGTTCGGTGGGCTGAAACATTAACAGAAGTATAACCAGATGAGTCTACAGTCTTAAAGATTAAGTTCTTCATCTTCATCTGTGGTTCCATGAAGAACCTTCAACATCCAGGGGATCTTCCCATTGCACAAAAGGTTCTTTATAGATGGGAAAAGATGATTAAAATGTTCTTCACACTAAGAGCTGTTCACTGAAAGGTTCTTTGTCGAACCCAAAACGGTTCTTCTGCGAAAACACCCTGTTGGAACTGTTGTTTTTTAGACAAAATGTATATTCAGTTGCTCATCGAGTAAATCTGGTGTCTTTCACGTGATGTTCGCACAGAAATGTGACCATCTTCCTTTATCTAGAATAGAAAAGACTGTTTTTTGTACAAAGTCATTGACATTATTCTGTATTTCCTTTTAGAGCTTTTTACGCAGAATCTGAGTGTGTGTCATATGTGCATCATTGATTCTGTTGTGAAACGATCTGTACTGTATAAAGCGCTGTAGAAATAAAGAAGACCTAGAATGTTCCTCAGAGTCAGAAGCATGTTTTCATGCGCTCGAGCGGCGGAAGCGCGCAGGGAGTCGTTGTGAGGAGGTCCCGCGGCCAGATGGCCAGTTAGAAACACATTTAGGAGGGAAGTCAATTAGAGCTGATTATAGCGGCTTCTGCAGAATAGATCTGGAACACATGCGTGTTTCGCTGCTCTAACATCAGCTACTGCCGTCTGCGTGTTCCTGCCGTGTGGAAACGGTACCGTATGTGCGGCGCTTACTGTCGTCGGGACGGGTTCTGTTCAATTCCCAAACAGGTATTTGTTGCAGATGTGTTTCACAGAGCCGTCCACTTTAGAAAGAACTTTTGGAAAATTGCAAATGACGTTCAGACAAATTATGCGCTGGTGGAGCTGAACCCGGAGAGACCCGAAACCAGAAGCAGAAACACACGGAGGAGAACCTGACGAGTTCTGCTCCAGTGCGACAGATTCAGTACTGATGCAGGTGTGTGAAAACACACAAACACACAAACACAAGCGTGCAAAATGAAAATAGTCCAAAAACAAAAAAAAGAATATGGGATCATTTCATTGAATTAATTTTGTCAGGTGTGTGTGTGTGTGTGTGTGTGTGTGTTGTATCTCAGGTGGGTGTGTGTGTGTGTGTGTGTGTGTGAGTGTGTGTGTTCTGAACAGGAGTTTCAGCGTCAGCTCGGAGTTCTTCTGGTGATTAATGATGTAATGAATGTAGTTTGTTGTTGCAGTTCCTCTGCGCAGCTGAATATGATCCAGTGTAATAATATCTGCAGGCGTTTGATGTTCATGATCTGCAGTGAAGCTGAACGTCAGTGAGATGTGCAGACGCTGCGCTGTGAGCGAGTGTTTGCAGATGTGGAGGTGTGTGAAGAATCGTCAGTAACGAGAGCAGCTCCTCCTCGTCTCTGAATGAAGTGTGAGCGCTCGCTGCTAATCGCTCTTCTGCTGTGTGATTTGTTTATTATATCTGAGAGTGGTGTGTGTGTTGACGTCTTCATTAACGCTGATGGAGAAGTGTGTGTGTGGTTGGTTAAGGGTTTTGTTGTTGTTACGGAGGTTGGCTGAGTGTGTTTAACTCGGGGCCCATGTGATGTTGTTCTCAGGTCAGAGGTCATGCTGTGGGGGGTGTAGAGGCCGTTACTGATGCAGTAAAGTGAATCTCTCCAGTAAATCAGTGTGTGTTATCAGTGACAAGCATTCTGGGATGTTTGTGTCTGACCTCGGCGCTCCACTCGTCTGATTGTTTGAGCCCATCTTCATTCTTTCATCGCAAACATGCTGCAATAAATGAGAAATAAACCTTTACTGCTGTTTATCCCAGAACTCCCGCATTCCTTCAGACACACACACACACACACACACTTTTACTCTGAACTCAGAAAGTGTCATGAAATCTTTCATTCTCTTGTGTGTGATTGTGTTGTTTCTGTGTGCAGGACGATAATGAAAGCTGTACATCCAGTTCGACCAATCGCAGCACCTCTGAGAGCTCGAAGGCCGCCTCTAAACCTCGACGGGTGCAACAGGCCCCCAGCGACCCTGACCTGCCCCCAGGTGAGTGATGTTTGAGGGCCGCGGGGCCACGGACCCTCCCTGAGGAGCGGCTCTTATCTGAAGGCTCTTAAAGACCCCCATCAGAGCGCAGCACACTGTTTGTTTTCATTCAAGCTCACACACACACACACACACACACACACACACACACACACACACACACACACACACAGTCACATATACACACTCTCACACACTCTCTCTCACACACACAGTCACATATACACACACTCACACACACACACACACACACACACACACACCACACACAGTCACATATACACACTCTCACACACTCTCTCTCACACACACAGTCACATATACACACACTCACACACACACACAATCACACACACACACACACACACACAGTCACATATACACACTCTCTCACACACACACACACACACACACACACACCTCTTTTACTCAGTAAAACAAATAATTTTTATAATTTTTTGTACATTTTCTCATGTGATTACCACACATTTATTAATTTAATAGATGCACACTTTTATCCAAGTGAGTTTGAGAAGTGTAATTTCTGTGCTCATTGCTTAACGTGATTATGACACTTTTTCCGTCACATGAGTGATTCAGAGAGGAGGAAGGAGATTTGAAGTCAAGCTGCCAGTGTTTTTGTTTGTTAAATTGAATTTGTGAAGCTCAGAGGAGGATAGTGTTCGGGTGTGTGGTTTATCGGTGAGATGTGAGTGTGTGTTAGTGCGTCTCCTGCGCGTCCGAACATGTTCATGTCTTCATCCTCGGCTGGTCGATCCGTGCGCAGGAAGGCCGGTGGAGTCTGAGAGCGGCTCTTGGCTCGAGTAGCACATAAAGCAGTTGGTTTTTCCAGCTATTTTACGACTGGAGTTTTTCGTCCCCACGGGCCGCAGCACAGGTGCAGCTGAAGCAATAGTTTATAGAGAAATGAAGGGCGGACGGAGGGAAAGTCGGCCGCTCCGCTGGCTAAATTGGATCCAGAGAGCACTAACAGGGAATGACTTTATGACTGTGAACGCAGGTGCTACACACACACACACACACACACACAGACCCGCCGCTGACCCGCGTGTTTAACACACACCCACGGCTGACACATTCAGACCAGCATGCAAACCATCACGGGCGCAAGCGTGGACCGCACACAGACGCTCACATGAGCGATGCCCACAGGAAATGAAGCACAACTGCGGACGATACAGCGACTGCGATGCCCTCGCTGGTGCCGTAAAACACTTGTTTGTTCTTCACCTGATCGCGAGACTTTGAGTTTGTCGGATTATGATCCGCGGCGCTCCAGAGCTCATTAATAAAACACCGCGCCACTCGCACAGGAAGACAAACATTTGAGTTGGACAACAAGGAAAAAGCATTAAAGTTTTATAAGTTGAAGTGGGACCACGAGCGTTCAGCAGGCCTGAATAATGCCATTGGTCCTGCGGTTATGACCATTTACTGCTGTATATTTTAATATTTTATTACTGAAACTCTCTGGTTTGTAATGTTTTCAATACTTTGGTGCTTTGTTGAGTAATGACCTTACAGCATGGACACTGTTCAGCTGGAGCTTCTGGTCGTGAGCAGCTTCATACACACACACACACACACACACACACACACACACACACCACACACACACACACACACACAGTTGTTTAATTGTTGATGTATGCACACTGGGGCTGCACAATTAATGGAATATCAGTGAGTTTGCTGTAATGGCTGCTGCGGTTAACTAATCCTGAAGTGTTTCGTTTTTGCAGGTGAGAGACAAACAGAACTAGAACATCCTCAGTGTGATTAACAGGGAGCAGACGCGTGTAAAAGAGATTTATTGAGCGTTTGTGAGAGCGCAGGACTCAGCGAGCTCCCGCTGAATCCAGGCACTATGATGGGATGTTGTAGTTTTGTCACGTTGATTGAAAACAAAACTCTTTAGAATAAGAGTTTTGTTTTTCATGCTGCTGACCAAGTGACGGCGATGGTTTAGACGTGGTTTTGATTTACAGATTTTTGAAGTCTTTTGTGTGGAGCTACAAAAAGCCTGACATGCCGATGGTCTAAATAAATAATTTCTATTCCAGTATGAAGGGGAAATAATGTACACATGCATCAGACTGTCGCCGTTTTTTCAGGATCTTGGGCTGTATTTTTTTGATGCCACATCCAATTATTTTAAAAGTCTCCATCTAGCCGTATGTGAAAGCAGGAATCCATTTGGTGTTTGAGTTTTCCTTCTGTCTGTCTGTCTGTAGGGTACGTACAGAGTCTGATTCGGCGAGTGGTGAATAATGTCAATATCGTGGTGAATAATCTGATTCTGAAGTATGTGGAAGATGACATTGTGCTGTCGGTCAACATCACGTCTGCGGAGTGCTACACGGTGGACGACCTGTGGGACCGAGCGTTCATGGACATCATCGGTGAGTCTGAGTTCAAGCATGTGAATGAGTATAGAGTTAGTGGGTGAATTTGGGGGGTTGGTTAGTGCTGGTGAGTTTGGGGGGTTGGTTAGTGTGGGTGAGTTTGGGGGGGTTGGTTAGTGGTGCTGGTTGGGGGTTGGTTAGTTTTTGGTGGGGGGCGGTTGAGTTGGGTTTAGTGCTGGGTGAGTTGGGGGAGTGCTGGTGAGTTTGGGGGGTTAAGGGTGGTGTGTGGTGAGTTTGGTTAGTGCTGGGGTTGTTTTGGGGGGGTTGGTTAGTGGTGGGGTGAGTTTTGAGTGTGGGTGAGTTTTGGGGGGGTTTGGTGGGTAGTGAGTTTGGGGAGTGTTGGTGAGTTTGGGGGGGTTGGTGATGGGTGAGTTTGGGGGGTTGGTTAGTGCTGGTGAGTTGAGTGCTGGTGGTTTGGGGGGTTGGTTAGTGGTGGTGAGTTTGGGGGTTGTTAGTGGTGGGTGAGTTTGGGGGGTTGTGTGGTGAGTTTGGGGGGGTTGGTTAGTGTGGGTGGGGGGGGGTTGGTTAGTGATGGGTGAGTTTGGGGGGGTTGTTAGTGTGGGAGTTTGCTGGTGAGTTTGGGGGGGGTTGGTTAGTGGTGGGTGGTGAGTGCTGGTGAGTTTGGGGGGGTTGGTTAGTGTGGGTGGGGGGGTTGGTTAGTGGTAGTTTGGGGGGGGTGCGGTGGTAGTTTGGGGGGTTGGTTAGTGCTTCCTGGGTGGAGTGGGGGGTTGGTTAGTGGTGGGTGAGTTTGGGGGTGGTAGTAGTTGGGTGAGTTTGGGGGGTTAGTGAGTGTTGGGGGGTTGGTTAGTGTTTGGGTTTGGGTGTGTAGTAGTGCTGGTGAGTTTGAGGGGTTTTGGGGGTGGGTGAGTTTGGGGGGTTGGTTAGTGCTGAGTGAGTTGGGGGTTGGTTAGGTTGGTGGTGGGTGGTTTGGGGGGGTGGTTAGTGTCGGTTTGGGGGGTTGTGTTTGGTGAGGTGAGTTTGGGGGGTGGTTAGTGCTGGTGGTTTGGGGGGGTTGGTTAGTGGTGGGTGAGTTTGGGGGGTTGGTTAGTGGTTGGGGGTTGGGTGAGTTTGGGGGTGTTTGGGGGGTGAGTTGGGGGGGTGGTGGTGGTGGGTGAGTTTGGGGGTTGGTTAGTGCTGGTGAGTTTGGGGGGTTGGTTAGTGATGGGGAGTTTGGGGGGTTGTTAGTGGGGGTGAGTTTGGGGGGTTGGTTAGTGGTGGGTGGAGTTTGGGGGTTGGTTAGTGCTGGTGAGTTTGGGGGGGTTGGTTAGTGGTGGGTGAGTTTGAGCTGGTGAGTTGGGGGGGTTTTGGTTGTGAGTGGGTTGAGTTTGGGGGGGGTTTGGTTAGTTGCTGGTGAGTTTGGGGGGTTGGTTAGTTGGTTGGTGGTTGGGGGGGGTTGGTTAGTGCTGGTGAGTTGGGGTTGGTTAGTGCTGCGGGGGTGGTGTGGTTTTTGGGGGGGGTTAGTTGGGTGAGTTGGGGGGGTGGTTTAGTTTGGGGGGGTTGGTTAGTGCTGGTGAGTTTGGTTGGTTAGTGGTGGGTGAGTTTGGGGGGTTGGTTAGTGGTGTTGAAGTGCTGGGTCGTTTGGGGGGGTTGTGTGGTGAGTTTGCTAATGGTGGGTGAGTTTGGGGGGGTTGGTTAGTGCTGGGTGAGTTGGGGGGGTTGGTTAGTGCTGGTTGAGTTGGGGGGGGTTGGTTAGTGCCATGTGTTTGGGAGCATTAGTGCAGGGGTTGTGATTGGTTTTAATGAGCTAGTGTTGGGCTGTTTGGGGTGTATTAGGGCTGGGTTGGGTTTGGATGGAATGGGATCAGGCATGAGGGGGTTTAGGAAGGTTAGTTTAGGTTTTTAGTTTTATAAACTTGAAATGTCACAAATTAAATTCATGTGCAGGAGTGGCACTAATGAATCATTATTTTAACAAACTGCAATGTAAACATTCTCAAAGCTCCTAAAACTGTGAAAAGTCAGAAGAGATCTGTTTCTGTTTCTCATAGACAGACTTACACACACATTGACCTTTGACCCTCATTCAGAAACTAAGTGCCTCTTAGAGTCGGCTGCTGCTGTGCTGCGTCACGGTGTAAAAGCAGCTAATAAACATGATGAACTGCTGTTACCCAACATTCACTGTCCTTCCGTCTCTCTCTGTAGCTCCTGAACTGGTCCTGAGGAAGGTTATCAATTTTTCCGACTGCACCGTGTGTTTGGATAAACGTAACGCGAGTGGGAAGATCGAGTTTTATCAGGACCCGCTGCTCTACAAATGTTCCTTCAGAACTCGTCTTCATTTCACCTACGACAACATCAACGCCAAAATCCCTGCCGTCATTAAAGTGAGAGAGCGTGTCTGTTGTGTGTCAGGATGGCGTTTGCGTTCACCTCGTGCGTCACTGTTGTTTCTGTGTGTGTTCAGGTTCACACGATGGTGGAGAGTCTGAAACTCTCTCTGACAGACCAGCAGCTGCCCATGTTCATCCGTCTGATGGAGTTGGGTGTTGCGCTGTATTACGGTGAGATGGGCGTCCATCGAGACGTCGAGAGAGAAGAGTGCGGCTCGCTTCGAGAGAGCGTCCCCGGTGAGTTTCTCTGTCTCTCTTCACCTGTTCACATGAATGTGGGTTTGATTCATTGATTCTGTTATTTTTGTGTTTATTACTGTGAAGCTGCTTTGAAACAGTCTGTATTGTATAAAGCGCTGTAGAAATAAAGCTGACATGACTTGACTTTAGGTCTCAAAGCTTCTCAGGAGAGAAACAAAGACTGAGTGAGAGATTTAATTAAAACATGTCAGAAACTCTGAGAAGAGTCTGACGCTCTCAGTGAGATTCCAGAGATCTGACATCAGCTGATCTCGCTGTCTCCTGCAGGTCTGATGGACGGATCCGAAGCGTCTCTGACGGGGCAGTACTATCAGGGCGAGGATGAAGATCAAGGCTGGATGTCGTGGGCCTGGTCCTTCGTCCCGGCCATCGTGAGTGCAGAGGATGAGGAGGGTGAGAGCGAGTCGGGCTTTTACACAGAGTCACAGGAGGCTGGTGCTGCCCGGCCCCTGCACAAGTCCCCCAGAGACCCTGTAGTGTCCGTCGGCTTCTACTGCACTAAAGCCTCCGTCACCTTTAAGGTGAGAAAAAAATACTGCCAAACTACTTCCCATGATAAGGATAGAAAGGGTTTTTATATCTGGTCTGGTTTTGTCTGTAGCTCACGGAGAGCTGCTCTGAGAGCAGTTACTACAGTCCGCAGAAGCTGAAATCCCGGGAGGTTCTGAGTGTGGAGCAGGAGGGAATCACGGTGGAGGTGAGAGAGACACACACACGAGCCCGTCGTCAGCTCCAGATCTCCTCCTGCGCTCACGAGCTCTCCGTCTGTGTGTGTGTTTGTGTTTCAGGCTCTGATGATGGGCGAGCCGTTCTTTGACTGTCAGGTGGGAGTCGTGGGTTGTCGTGCCGTGTGTCTGAAGGGCATCATGGGGATTCGTGATTTTGAAGAGAACATGAACAGGAAAGAGGAGGTAATTGACACACACACACACACAGCCTCACAGCTCCATCCTCATCATGTGGTGATGTTGAGTGTGTGTTTGCTGCCGTAGGATGCCGTGTTCTTCCGCTGCGGCGACACGCTGAGCGTTAAGGGCATGACCTACCTGACCAACTCGCTCTTCGACTACCGCAGCCCCGAGAACAACGGAGTCCGTGCAGAATTCATACTGGATGGAAACCTTCACAGGGTACGAGCATCATCTTCATCATGTTTGTGTGTCTGTCTTTATGTTCAGTCAGACTTCATCTGACCAGCACAATAATCTAAATAAATCATTTGCAGTTTTGCGTTGCATTGAAGGTGATCGTCATCAGTTCATTCACCCCTTTGGAAATCAATCCCATGATCCTGTACTGTCTGAACGCTCGATGAAACGCTCTTTTAACTTTCCTGGAGCTCCAGCAGCAGCGAACTCATTGACTCTGTGCGGCGCTTTGGATAAAAGCTTCTGCCAGATAAATAAATGTCAATGTAAATATATTCTATCAAAGCAGATCATGATGTTTCTGGTCTCTGGCCTGATGATGTAGATCATCTGCTGTTTCTAATCATAAACATTTGCAGTAATGCTGTAAACACTGATAGTGTTTGTAGACCCGTGTGTTTTTGTGCCGCTGCTGATCGCTCTGTGGTTAGTGAAGGTTCAGAGTGAATCTGTGTTCACAGGAGACGTACACGGAGCATGTGGGGCTGCAGCGTTACGGCGCCTTCTACATGGATTATCTGTACACAATGGAGAACAGCAGCAGAGGTACCGTCTCTCTCTCTCTCTCTCTCTCTCTCTCTGTCAGCCTGAGGAGGCGTTCGGAGTGACACACTGATAACTGCTGTCCTCTCGCTCACCTTCACCTGTCATGCTGCTCTTCCTGTTCTAGTTTGGAGTAATTAGTTGTCAGTTTTAAGGGTAAAGATTCTGAACCAAGATATGGTTTATTCTGAATATTTAGAACCAGTTACATTTTGTCCAAGCTGTCTATCGTCCGACCATATCTATCTATCTATCTATCTATCTATGTATCTATGTATCATCTGGATATTTTTGTATAAATAATGGGATGTTGTTGTTGTTGTTGTTGTTGAATAATAACAGTGTCTGCTGTTTCCAATTCGCAAGAGAAGAATGACAAGAAAAAGCAATGTAAAGTACATATAGCTGCGAGCAGCAATTATCAGGGTTAAAGCGCTTTAAGACCTTTAAGCACATTCGTAAAAAGGTATTTTGTTCTATTTAGCAATCCTGTAACCATCTCGATCATACACGGAAAAGACCATTTACAGCCAATAACAGCAATTTATCATAGGAAATATATGGTTTATAAAGCTTTTTTAAAGTTATCGAGGTTGAGCCAAAAATCTAGGACTTGTTCGCCAAAGTTGTTTTTTGAAATAATCGTTAATATTTTTAACGAACGATTCGATGGACAGCGGCGGTCCTAGAGGCATAGTTGCTCAGAATAAGGAGTTGTACCATGTGGCACGAATGTCATGGGTGTGTGCGAAAATTGCGTGATACACAATCCTTTACGTACGTGAAAAACACGAAGGCGCCCCCGGTGGCCGATTTCTTTCCAATTTCTCACAGGCCTCTAGAGTCAGTTTCTCCGATCGGAGTTTTGTTCTGATCGGCCTCCGTTAACCTTGTCTGATAGATGCTCAGAATTCATTGGCCGATGGCGGACATGTATTTCGAGATGCGTCCGTGTCCTCATAGACAGCCATGGCACCTCAGATGAAGACACTGCATGCCAATTTTCAAGTCAATATAACTGATGGTGAAGTAGTTATAGCCATTTTCATGTGTTTTTCGCCAGATGCCACGTCCTTTTTCATGTGACCACAGATTGATCTCTTACATCAGTGTGCTGAGTTTGGTGAAAATATCTCGTTCTGTTCACAAGTTATAGCCAATTTTTAACCCACTTCGAACGTTGCCTTAGGGACCATGAATCGAAATGTCAACTTTTGTTTGATAATTATTGATATTCTGGAGAATCTCGCTGCTCTGGTTTGGTTCAGATCGGGCCAGAAACCTAGTTCGCAAAAGTAGGTTTATAAAAAAAATCCAAATACCTGAAAATTTTGCTAGAACGATGAGTGAATCTGAGCGAATCTGAGCCAATTATTCCAACGGTATAAGACACTTGAGTCTACGCCCATTTCGTACTTTTGACCGCTGTAGCGCCCCCCTCAGGCCAATTGGGGCGAGCCTTGGTGACGTTGTAGGCGGTGTGAGTACTAGCAGCCCTCAAAGTCACGGATAGGTCTGTCTGATCACTTTTAGGGAAGAATGCTGATCCTTGGAAATTTCAAGCTATGTGTTTGAACCCCTAATAACATAAAATTAGTGCAAAATACTTAATGTTTACAAAGATAAAGTCGTGCAAGTCCGGTCGGATCTTGTTATATTGTGCTGCAGACACACAGCAGTGCTTGAGCTCTAACAGGAGCGGCGGTTGTTCATTGTTTGAGAGTGTTTCACATATGTGTGTGTGCGTGTGTGTGTGTGTGTGTGCACTACTTTCTGATAGAACACTGTCCGAATATCTTTGTATTTTGTGCAATCTGTTGGAAAGTGTCTCCTGTTCTGTCCAGATAGCGATCTCAGCGTAAAGCAAACACAGATCTCGTCAGCTTTGGCCTTCAGGCTGCTTTCTGAGGTGCGGATGAGTGTCGCTCCTCCAGCGAAGCTGAAATGACGCCTTCCGTTTGGAATGTCGTATGAGTCAGAGCGCGTCTGCCCTCGGAGACTCGAACCCGCGACCCTCGTCCACATCAGAGCGCCAGCGCTACATAAACGAAACTCAAACCTGCGGCGCGCTCTCTCTCATAATAACTGCAGCGCTGAGGCGCGGATCTCCTCTAATGCTTTAAATCCGGCTAATTTCCCTCTCTGTGTCCTTCAGCAGCGCTGCGAGCTTCCAGATGTTTGATATTAGACTTAATCCAGCCCAGCCTAAATGGGAAGAGGAAGTGACATCGCTCGCTGCACTTTTAATCTCCACAAATCAGGAGGGAATTTGAGCAGCTCGTGAACTCTTTTTCCCTCTCCTCCGTCCCTCCAGCCGCAGTAACGGGACTCCCACGTTCCCTTCAGTGATCTGCTTTTATTGCACACGCAGCTGTGTGTGTGTGTGTGTGTGTGTGTGTGTGTGTGTGTGTGTAATCGTGATGTGCTTTGGAACATTTGGAATAGTGATCTTTGATAGCTGTGTGTGTGAGCGGCTGTAAATCTGTCGTCCTGTTAAAGGTGCGTTCACAACGACAACGATTTGCAGCAACAAAGTGACCTGGAGTCATTCGTTTTCACTGAGTGTTTGTGTGTTGGATTGGTGTGTGTGTGTGTGTGTGTGTGTGTGTCGAGGGTCCTGATGTTCCTCTTCCTTTATGTCCATTAATCGCCCAAACGGCCCATAATCCAGCCCTGAGATTCAGCAGTCGAACAGGCGATCTCATCTGTCAGTGTGTCTCTAGCTGTGTTTCCATCCACATGTTTTATCCGAGAAGAAGGAAACACATTTCCCCAATAAAAACAAAAAACTCATGTGACTTTGGCTCAGCAGAGGCTGTGATTGGATAACTGGACTAACCAGTGAACCAATCGCATCGCAGCATCTCAAATGTTGGTTTGGTGGTTTTGAAAGTCAAAGTCTGTCATCAGAATGATTTGGTTTAATTCCCTCCAGAAGCGTCTCACAAACACCAGTATCCGGACACAAGATCACATGACAGTGTTTATTGTGTTTCGTCTGACGCTCAGAGACCAACTCAGAGAGCCCGATTACAGAAACGTACATTTTTATTACTAGTGATGATTTTGTTCTCTTGAACACATGAGATGGAAACTGCTTTAATCGTACATGTTTTATACAATATTTTATGCACACACTATGATAGATTCGTAACATTGCTAGAGGTCGTTTTGTTCTCCAGTTTGCGTGGGGCTGCAGGATTTTCCTGCGCTGCGTAAAGACGAGCCGCCGCTGGTGCAGGAGACGTCGGTGAAGAGGATTGTGGTCGGTCCGTTAGACGTGCAGCTCCACAGCAGTGCCGTCCACCGGATCCTGAAGATGGCCGCTTGCACACTGGACCACGAGTACCAGCCCTACTGCAAACCACAGCCGGGTAAAACACACACGGACATCATTAATCACTTCCGGTGAGATCCAGTGCTTCAGTCGTTCTGAGTAATGACACTATTGTGTGTCCGTGTGCGTGTCAGATGTTGTGGAGGAGTGTGTGTCTGTGGTGCCGGAGCAGGTTTCAGCGCTGGAGGAGTTTATTCCCACCCGTCAGACCAGCGTGATGCTGATGAGAGCGACGGTCACTGTCCCTGCCGCAGAATACAACCTCCTGCACCTCATCCTTCCTGCTCTACTGGGACACAAGGTGAACGACACTCACACACACACACACCTGCCTCACCTGTGTGTGCACGAGTACTACCGCGTGTGTGTGTGTGTGTGTGTTTCTGTTAGGTCTCGACTGCGCAGACGTCTGTCCCTCAGTTCCAGCTCTTGCGTCCTCTGCCTGCGCTGCAGCTGCAGTTCGAGCGCGTCACGTTTGAGCATTCTGTGCCCATGTATGAAGAGGAAGTGACACGTACAGCCAGCAGCCTGAACCAGCCGTCAGACACACTCCTACACCACTGCTACACACACTGCTACCTGAAGGTACACACACACATCACGTTCTGCTCTGAACGCTCAGATTAAAAGCATTCAGCAGGATTCAAGACTCTGTTTCTCTTTCAGGTCTTTGAGCTTCAGGCGGGTCTGACTGTAATCGACTCAGAGGGGGCGTTACAGCCACTCATTCCCATCATTCCTTCTTTCAGTACTGCTCTCTATGGGAAGCAGCTCTGTTTGCCTGCATACTGGTGAGACACACACACACACACACACACACACACACACTCACTCCGGTGGGTAAAGTGCTTAGATGAGTGTGTCAGTGGAGGGTAATAAATATCCTGTCATTAGCTGAGAGTCTGAGTGTGTGAATGAGAGCCATTAACGCTGTGTGTGAGTGTGTGTGTGTTTGGCCGGAGGTGAGGCGGCTCACACGGTACCGATCACCCTTCATTTAAAGAACTCCCCGGAGCCCGGCGGGTCGAGCGGCCCGTTTCTGCAGCTGCTTTAGTGTGTGAGAGACGCGGTAATGAGACGCAGCAGCGCTGCTGCTAAACCTGTTTCAGCACATGAGGAGCGCAGAGCTCTACCGCCGGCAGCGATCAAGGCCACATCACACGCTGCTGCGCTCACTTTCTAACAGTTGAAGGGGTTCGCAGGACGTCACATGAGACGCACCAGAACAGTGTTCAAGCTGGAGCTGCGTTCAGCTCGTTCTGTGTGTGTGTGACGCAGCATCACTGCTGTTGTTTCTGAACATCCCATCATGCTCTTGTCATCAATCTGAATCTGCTGCTGCTCGTTATGCTTAAAGGGTTAGTTCACCCAAAAATGAACACAATGTCATTAATTATTCTCCCTCATGTCATTCCACATCCTTCGTTCATCTTCAGAACACAAAATAAGATATTTTTGATGAAATCCGATGGCTCCGTGAGGCCTGAGCAATGACATTTCCTCTCTCAAGATCCATTAATGTACTAAAAACATATTTAAATCAGTTCATGTGAGTACAGTGGTTCAATATAATATTATAAAGCCACGAGAATATTTTTGGTGCGCCAAAAAAACTAAATAACGACTTATTTAGTGATGGTCGATTTCAAAACACTGCTTCAGGAAGCTTCGGAGCGTTATGAATCTTTGTGTCGAATCATGATTCGGATCGCGTGTCAAACCGCCAAACTGCTGAAATCACGTGACTTTGGCGCTCAGAACCGCTGATTTGACACACTGATCATAACGCTCCGAAGCTTCCTGAAGCAGTGTGTTTGAAATCGGCCATCACTAAATAAAGTCGTTATTTTTTTTTTTTTTGGCGCACCAAAATATTCTCGTGGCTTTATAATATTAATATTGAACCACTGTACTCACATGAACTGATTTAAATATGTTTTTTAGTACATAATGGATCTTGAGAGAGGAAATGTCATTGCTGGCTATGCAGGCCTCACTGAGCCATCGATTTCATCAAAAATATCTTAATTTGTGTTCCAGAAGATGATGAAGGTCTTACGGGTGTGGAACGACATGAGGGTGAGTAATTGATGACATTTTTTCATTTTTGGGTGAACTAACCTTTAATAATCCAGCAGTGCTGAAGTGTGTGTGTGTGTGTGTGTGTTTTTGTGACATATCAGACACAAATGTGTATATGACATAGGTATTACAAGGAGGGTGATTTATGAGACATTACCCATGTCCCCACTTTTCAAAGGCTTATAAATCACCAGAATGATTTTTTTGTGAGAAAGTAAAGTGTGCACACAGTTCCTGTGATGGTTAGATTTAGGGTAGTGTAGGGGGAGAGAAAATACAGTATGTACAGTAAAAAAACCATTACGGCTATGGAGAGTCCTCACTAAGACAGCAAAACAAACGTGTGTGTGTGTGTGTGAGAGAGAGAGTGAGTGTGTGTGTAATGTGCTGATGCAGCCAGTTGGAGGTTCAACTGTCACGTGTACCAGCGGCTGGTGTGTGTGTGTGTGGTGTGTGTGTACTCTGGTTCTGATTAGCGTCTCTGTTTGCTGCGTTTGAGCGTGTTTATTTATTAATAAAAACAGGTGCAGATTCTGCGTCGCTAAATCTCTTTCCCCAAAAGCACAGAAATAAAGCGACTCGCGCCACCTTTCATGACGTGCCAGTGCGCAGCGAACATTTGCTGGGCATGTGCTGGTGTGTTTCCCGTTAGATCGCTCACAACTGAACGCGGACGTGAATCGGATCAGAGAGCCGGTGAAGCCCGTCACAGAGAGCCGTCTGCCCGTGACCTCTGACCCGTCTGAATGTGTGCGCTCACAGAGGCCGGTCTCTGCTGTACGTCAGCCTCCCGCCGCTGTCAGCCGTTACGCGCCGAACCACCCAGAAGCACTACAAAGCCAGGATGAGAGGAGCGGTTAAGTGGTTGCAGCGGTGCTGCGAGGAGGAGCGCTTCTCCCCGTCAGAGCTGATCACAGACACAGACTCATTACCCAGAGAGCACTGGGCTCCCACACACACACACACACACACTGACTGCTCTCAGCTGCAGTTTCTCTCAGGTCTGTCAGACTGTACGAGTGCAGAGATGTTTAACAGAGTCGCTGTCATTCTGCACTTCATAGAGCATTATTTATAAAACCTTAATATTACGCCTTATATTGTAAAACATTATATTGTGTTTCAGAGCTCCATATTATTGAATGTTATAGAGCTTTACAGAACCGTATATTATAAAGCTTTATATTGTATTATAAAATGTGCAACATCGTTACATTATACAGCTTTATATCATATTACAGACCCATATATTGTCATCGAGTGTTATATTATTATATTATATTATATTATATTATATTATTAAGTAAGTGATCTACTTCAGTAATAGTTGATCATTATCAAGATTAATAAGGAAATATGAGTCTGCTGTTTTAAAGCTGATGCTCTACATGTGACTCTATGAACATTAAGTGTGTGTGTGACCGTGAGCTGGACATCACCTGTCTTCCTGTGATGATGAACTTGATCTGTCTCGTGTGTGTGTGTGTGTGTGTGTGTGTGTGTGTGTGTGTTCCTCAGGGCGAGGAAGGCCTCTGTCCCCGTGAGAGAGTGTATGTTCGAGCTGCCGCAGGTGTGTGTTCAGGCGACTCGAGCTCAGGTGCTGCTGCTGCAGAGCATGTATCGCAGCTGGACACACAGCGTGGGGGGCGGAGCCTGCAGCGGCATCAGCGACAGCCTCGTTAGCCACGCCTACAAAACTCCAGGTACCTCAACGGTCACATGATCCTATGAAACTTAAGAGTGCTGCAGTGTGTGTGTGTGTGTTGATGGAGGTGTTTCATAATGACTGATGCAGTGAACTCCAGTGAGGAGCGTCTGTTCGATCACTTCACACTGTGTGTGTGTGTGTGTGTGTGTCCTTGTGTTGATGGAGTGTGTGTCCTTGTGTGTGTCCGTGATATCCAGCAGAGAAATCCATCTGATATGAGACACATTCGTGAGTGTGTGTGTGTGTGTGTGTGTGTGTGTGTGTGTGTTTGTGTGTGTGTCACATTAGGTGCGGTCAGACACTAACTACTCTACAGCTGCTCTCAAACACTCTTCTCTTCTCTTCCTCTTTCT